>JACXGK010002861.1:0-50225 GCA_016801125.1 Novumbra hubbsi
GAACGCAGAGACAAGACACATGAGGGATTATATACACCGTTTAACAAGGAACAGGTGCAGGGAATCAGGGAGGGATGCGTTCACAGGACATGGGGAACAAGACAAACACGAACGATGGTGCCTAGAAGGCCGGCGACGTCGAACGCCGGGGGGCTACGCGAACAGGGGAGTGGCCGCCAGTAGGCGGAGACGTGACACTCTAGTTAATCACAATTAATCACATTTTTAGAATGTGTTAAAATGTTGTCCTAAATAATACATTTTCTGTTTAAAAAGCAGTGCATTATGTTAAAGACATATTATGTTTAGTACACTATGGACAATTAAATATGTGCTCTTTTTTTCCAAGGTGGAACAGGGTGTGTCATGGCCCTTAGATTTAACCCCTCAAATTATCACAATGACTGGCAGAATCGTATCCCATTTAAATCAAAATCGAAAGTTGCTGGTCTATGATCGAATACTTCTACTATCTTCTAAAAAATAGTTTTTGATCAAGCCACCTAATACAGTAATTAGTATTCTGTTTAAAACACCAATCAGCCACTTTCTCTGGAAACCTGCAGGCATGTTATCCAACACTTAATCACACCTATACTCTACAAGGCATTGTACAGTATTACCAATGCCATAAGGTAGATTACTTAAATAGGCAAAGTCCTGGTTGGTTGGCAAGGTAGCTAGATATGTTTCACCACAAACATTAATCAGGATCAAATATGTAATTTATTTATGCTCAGTGTAGAAGTTGTTAGTTAAACCATGATGTGACTGGTGACAAAATTAATGTTGAGTTTAGATTAGCAACAACATAAAATAACTTACAGTGCTAAAAGCAAGGTTAACATGTGGATCTGTGCAGAGTCTGGGGATTTGTTTTAGAAAGGAGGAGAGGCACGAATGTTCTTCTTGTCGATATTCCAATTTGGAACAGCACAGACTGTGTTCGAACGTATGAGTACTAATATGCCAAATAAAGTTACCAGTTAACTGTTGCAAATCAATACGTGACAGCTCCTACTTAAGTCAAGCACTAGCTACGATTCTGAGGTTAAGAAAAAGAAATATTGTGAAAACAGTATAATTATTCTCTAGTTTTGCTTGTGTCCTTGTCACTACTAGTAGCTTGAGGAATATCAGCAGCCCATTCAGGTTACACTGGCAGTCCAGCTCTCCTAGGATGGTAAATCCATATGTGCCATTGCAAGTGGGTTTTCAGTGTCTCCCAGTGCAGTCTCAAGAGCATGGAGGAGATACCAGGGCCGTTACACAAAGAGAGCTGGACAGGGCCGTATAAGGGCATCCATCCAGCAGCAAGACCGGTATCTGCTCATTTGTGCGAGGAGGAACTTGATGAGCACTGCCAGAGCCCTACAGAATGACACCAGCGGGCTACTGGTGTGCATGTTTCTGACCAAACTGAGTCTGGACCCATCGTGGAGAACGTTATGCTGCCTTCTACATAATCCAGCAATACAAGTTTGGCAGCGGATCAGAGATGGTCTGGCGAGGCATATCCTTGGAGTATTGCACAGACCGGCTGTGCTAGCCAACGGTACCCTGACTGCTGTTAGGTACCAGGATGAAATGATCAGACCCATTGTTAGACCTTACACTGGTGTTGTGGGCCTGAGGTTCGTCCTGTTGCGGGCAAATGCCTGCCTCATGTAGCCAGAGTGTGTTGGAAGTTCCTGGTTGACGAAGGCATTGATTCCGTTGACTGGCCTTCACGTTACCCTGACCTGAATTAATTTGAGAACCTCTGGGATGTTATTTATTGTTAATTTACCATCTAATTTGACTTGTGTCATTGTTAGGGGATGATAAAAAAAATATTTGCTTCACCTGTGAGTGGTCATAATGTTTTTGCTCATCAGTGTATAATGTTTTTACATATTGTGTTTATTTTAAATTAATCTGGCGCACCAACCCAATCAGATGGACAAACAACCACAAAATTATACCTCAAGCATGCATTAAAAACAGGGACATTATCAATGTGAAAATGTAAATGTTCTTACTGGCAAAACTATTCAATCCTTTGTTCGAGTGCTGTCACAGTCCTGACCTAGTCCGGGCCTGGGTTTGTCTTTTCCCCATGGTTTTGTTCCCCTGGTAGCACTTTGGACTTACGCATGCCATTCCCCATATTATCACCCACTTGCTTATTAAGTGCACCTGCCACATATTCCCTCATCAGCACCCAGCTATTTAAGTTGTGGTTTCTCACACGTTCCTGGCCAGTTCAATGCCGATTGACAGTCGCGTTTTGTGCCCCTCCTGTTACAGTAAATATATTTTCGATAGCTCGAAATATTCCATACCGCTGTTTTGCAAGTTGCACTTCTGTTTTGTTTGCCAGTCCGCTCTGTTTTCCTGAGTGTGTTTTTGTCCTCCTGTCTTACCTTCCTTGAGTTCTCTCCCCTTGCCCTGCTAGTTCATCGACGTTTCCCTGCGCACTCCATGTTACACATTTGGGTCTCTTCTTGCCTGTTACCTGCCAGCCAGTCCTGACAAGTGCCATATTATATTGTTTTAACCTTGATAAGTGTCAGATATGCTGGATACTTTTGAAAGAGAGCTTTGTAAATAATCAAATGATAATGCTGCTCTCTAGAGAGAAAACCGTGATAGGCAGCATCATTATGTTATTGACACCTCTGGTGACATGTGCGCCCATTGTTCATCCCTAACTAACTTCTTCTTTAAATTATTCCCTGTAACAGATACTAGAATACTGTTTGATATCATACAAATCCATCAAATGAATATAGAACTGACAGCATGCATAGACTGTCTCACAAACACACTGTTATCTTCACATATTGAGGCAATTTCTGTCAGTTGAGTGGATTCCCCGGGTGATACCCTTGCATCTATTTCCATCCCCATAAAGACACCATGACGGCCTAAATGACGGAGGAGACTTATGAAGAAACCATGCGGCTTCAGTTCAATAAATTTTCCCTCGTTGTTCAATGGCTCTCCAAACTGTTTCTGTTATTGAGACTGAGTGCAGTAAAGTCTAACATGAATCAGGCCCTATTAGTTGGCACAGACGCCTAGTAGTCTGTGACTGACTGACATAGAATACTCATCTATCTACATGGCTGCAAGTGGACAGTTTAGATATCTGGTCCTGTCAGTGTGCTGATGGACAGACAGGGTCTAACACCCTGGTTTTTATTTACCTGATTCCTCTGCTCTACTCCGCTCTGCATGGCGGGCTGGCTGGCGCTCCTGGAAATGTGATTTTAAAGCCTCTTCTATCCGCTTTTTAGGATTTGCAGCATAGCAGATCACATCCATTTGAGTCTCGCCACGCTTAAGCTATCAGTAGCCCAATGGGATGCCCATAACACGCAGGGCCCTCCCCTTTTTTTCTCTGACATCATTTAGACCCTCATAATACCCCCCGGATACCTTTCAAATAGCTAAATCCATCTGCTAAGTGTCTTACCATCAAAACTTCAGAACTGCTGCTTTAGATTAATAAAATGTCCTCTGTGTAAAAAAGATGAGACAGACGTTGCATCTCTGTCCTTGCAGCCTAACAGGCTATTTCATGGATTACCTGCTCACTCTGAAAATGATCAGGTAATTGGAGATAGCACCACTCTAGTCTCTAGATAGTCGCATGTCAATGCTAATATTAAGTTGGCATAATAATTGGGCTTCAGATTGTCAAGGCATATTTAGGACTTCATAGAGTCCCGGTACTCTTTTCTTATACACATGGGAACATGGAGCCAGATGGAGACTTGGGAGAATAGACTTTATTCATCCAATTGATGTGGAAAATAGTTCATAGACACTGATGATGTTTGAACGGTGTGAGGAAAGGAGCATAGTTCCTGGGTGTTTGATAGGCATCAAAGTGAAGGCTAAGGACAGGATCCCTTTTGTTCCATTAATGTGGGCAGTGCAAGCAAACATCCCCCAATTCAGAATCCAATAGTTCAATCCAATCGCATAATGAACACATTGTAATTGTGAATGGAGGGGCACTTAGGCTCAGTGTTTATAGGGGAAACAGGCCACAGTGGACTCATGGTAATTATAAAACATTTTAATGCTGTTGATATACTAATGAGTGTCCATTTTAGAAGGGCTGGATCCAATAGACCACCTGTTCTCTTCATTCACTGGCGTGTATTCAAGAGGCCTTATTCACTGCAGCTTTACAAATAGTTAAAAGACAAGCCGCCTAATTGCCCAAGGCATAACTTAACTCATATGGTGATGGGTCCGTATTGATGGATGATGACATTTTCCTTTTCCAGGACTGATAGGCAGATATTCCAGTATCGCTGTGTTCATTAATGACAGTTATCAATAACTATTATACAGATGGGATGTACAGATGCATTGCATCTGTGCGATGGTTGGTTAGCTAGATTTTAATCATTTGTTTGTAAAGGATGATGCGTTTTTCACTGGACCACGCGAGTGTCGCTAGTCAAAAAGAGCAAATGTCTCTAACAGAGCGACATACTGACTGGGAGGTTACAGAGAAAGAACCAGCCAAAGCGATAGACAATGCTGCAAATATGGCTCATGTTTTGAAAGAGCTGCCTCACGTTTGCTTCGCACACATATGAAACTTACACTCGCAAGCTGCTTTTAGACGTCCGGCCATAGCAAGCTTGTCTGGCTGGGTGAGGCACATTAGAAACGTATTTCACTGTAGCACTGCGAGCCATTTGCTTAAGGAGAAGCAAAAGTTTTAGGACCTGCCTTTGAACAAGCTGCTGATTGACATGGTGACTCAGTGGAATTGTGTGCTGGAGATCCTAGAGGTTCCTGTAGCAGCAGCCAGCAATTTTGGCAGGTCTGATGTCGCTAGGGAGGTGGAGTTCGCAAACCATTCATGCTTTACTTTTTACTGACCCAAGTAACTACTGCTTTTTAGTGACTCCTTCAACCGTATCGTTCATTTGAATGGTTTTCAGAGGATTTCTACAATACTGTTGGTTTCAAATGCAGTCCTCTAGCTAAGTGCTCCAACCAACCAGCCTTGTTTATAAATGTCGAGGATTATAAATACATGTTTACAACTGAACACAGTTATAACACATAAATGACTGTCTCATTTCAATATTATTATTCATTTGAAGCAGAGTTCTACAATTACATTGACACATGACATCCAAACAAAACTCCAATTGTTAACAATTCCACACAAGATAGTAGTTACAAAAGGTGACTGTAACACTAACCAACTCTGTGATCCTGTATTGTAGCCAGAGAATCTCAGTGTCAACAGAGATGTTAGGTTTGCTGGAAGCTTGTGGAGTAAGGCTTTATATACAAAAATAGAGTAATGTAGGGATCTACGCACTTTTAAGGATGTCCAGCCAACTTTCCTATAAAGGATGCAGTGATGTGTATTTTAGGTCTCTGATGTAAGAAAATGAAGGGCTCTATGATAAACTGAATGAAACGGTTTCAAAGAAAAATCAGCTGCACTTCTGTATATTGTATCTCCATAGTCAAGCACAGGAATGGCAAAGAACAGGCAAAGATAACTGAACAATTTGATTCTTGTTCTCCAGAGAAAAGCAAGATCTATTTCTATAGAAGAAGAACACCTTACATTTACTCTTCTTAACAAGCTAATTTGTAAGCGTCTTAAATGAAAGTTTATTGTCAATCCAAATTCCAAAGTATTTGTATGCAGGGACCTGTTCATTTATAGAACCATTCAAAGAGTGAAGATGTAAGCCAGATGAGATCTTTTGATGGGATTTCAAAAACATAATGTATTTGGTTTTGCTAGTATTAAGTACAAGCTTTTAATCATAAACTGCTTCTTGCACAGCTTCAAAATCAGACTGTAAACTTGACATATGTGCATTAATTGTTGGAGCACAAGCATAGTGAATAGTGTCATCTGAATCAGGTGAAAATCACAACTATTAACAGATTGACTAAAAGCATTTATGTATATAGTAAAAAGAACATGTTCTAAGTTGGATCCATGAGTATCACCTCTGTGTACCTCAAGATTATCAGACCTCACTCCATCTAGCACAGTAGTCTGTGTTCTGTCCCTAAGATAGTTATGAAACCAAGAACGTGCAGTAGAGCTAAGGCCTATTGATGACAAATCAATGAACACAAGCACCAGTAATTTTTGCATCCAGAGCATTTACTGATCAACTAACACACAGGCTATAGCTGCTATCGACCTTAGCTAGTTGTCTTTGGGGAAACGGCTAATCTAGCAGGCTAGATTGTTTGTTATACTGTTATTTCGGTAAACGTTTTAATATACTACAATGTTGAGCTATTAAACATGCATTATTAAGGTGTTGTAGGATAAAGTGAATGCCCATGTTGACTGCATCATCTATTTTGTCCCCCAATGACAAAATCTAGCTAACAGAGATTAGCTTCTTTACAATTTTTCTCTACACGTTTCTGTCTGTTGAGCAGGGTTCTTAGGGATTCCATTCCATCTCCGCCTAGGTAGAATTACGCTCCCCACCAGCACTGCAATGAAAATGAATGAGTTGCCCTGTCTACGACTTGCTGCCTGAAACTGCCTATAGCAGTAAATTAAGATAGAACTATAATAGCTCAGGAATACAATAATTTTTAGATTTCATTTCAAATAGTATACCTAACATGGCGACATCCCTGTTTTATAAGTATTCATTATTCAGAAGTATAGGCGTTAGAGACATGGACAGGCTTGTAGTACTGCACAGATTGGAATCCATGGCTTTCCATTTTTGGGGTCTAGGTTCCAGGATGATCAGTGTGTTGTAGTATGAAGTGCAGTCCCATGTTTACTGCAAAGTCCCCCCCTGACAAAGATTGAACAGATTGAATCGACACTTGGCTGAAATGTGGTAGATGGATGGCATTCCAGGATGGCATTGCAATGTCATTAAAATAATTTTCTGTTCTCATGTTATAAGTCATTGCAATTACCAAATAGGTCTACTGGCTACAAGGTATTCAGACTTGGCCCATAAATAGCTACTTTTCAAGCCTCCTTCCTGGCTCACAACATTTTACACAATGGCAGGCTGAACTAGGTTTGCCTAATTTGTCTTTCTTGTTTTTATTTAGTCTAAATTATGTCTGACATTTTAATGTAGAAATTATGAACATTACATTTATTTTTAGATCTTGAGTACTCTACAATGTTGCATCTACAACTGGACGACCAATAAAAAATATGGCAGTTGCAGTGTTCTAACACTACCCCGCTGTTGATCAATGCATGTGGTTATCGATTTTGTCTCTGCAGTCTACATGAAGTGCTTTGCCACTGTCATACTGTTTTGGTTTGCTCTCTAACATGACATTATACAAGCTTACAAAAGCAAAGGTAAAAGGTAAGTGAATCCAGTTTGACGGCGTGTTCTGTAACTTCATAGGGAATAGAGAAGCGTGTGGGACTGGGGGGGGGGGGGCACCAGAGAGTGAGGAATCATGGGCTGTCAGAACCACGTCTGTCTAAGCTTTTGGAATCCAGGAAGCTAATGCTGTTTGATGTATTAACCATGAGGGAGGGGGCAGTTAGTGTGTGTTTGTGTATGTGCTTGTGTTCTTTCTTGTATGTGTGAGTACCTGCTGGTGAGTTTATGTGTGTGTGTGTGTGTGTGTGTAGGTGTGCACGGTAAGTTTATGTTAGAGAGCTACAGTTGCACTGATGTACTTATCATGTGTGTGATTGAGAGGGTCTGTGATGAGTTGGTTGAGTGCTGGATCCGTCTTCCATCTGAGTCTCGTTTAGGCCTTTTAAGTAAACACTTTTTTCATTGGGAAATTAGCATGGCTGTTTTTCTAAGCAGCATAGCATCAGTCAGGTGTGGGTGTATGTAGCCGGGTAAACAGTACACGTGTGTGCGTGTGTGTGTTTGTGTGCGTTTCTGTGTCTATAATTTGTCAGCATGTCAGTTCTGTATTAATATAATAGACAGCAGCTCCATTACCAGATGCATCGTTGTGTTTAGTGATGCCGCCCTGATCTGATGTGTAATTTATGGACTAGTGATTGGGGGATACATACTGAAGGAACCATACCATCCATCCTGTCCATCCTCCCTGTCACTGTATCTAATCTTTTATTGGTTATCTCATAGTGGTCCCATGTGATGACACAAGCCATAGAAAATACATCGAAGTCATTCAGCTTGTGCTGCTGAATTCCTTTACCTCCTACACCCAACAAAAGGCAATGTTGCTTTGTTTCAAGCGTAATAGGCGTGCTGAAATATAGGATGATATTTTTTTAAGTATTTCTCTGCTGTAGCTAATGGTACGAAGCTGGTTTGTATTGCCCTTCTACTGTCTAATAGTAAACCCAGGTTGTAGCCTGTGGGTTACAGAGACGATTTTATTATTTGACACTTACATTTGCTACACAGCAATTATATTTATGAGCACAGTGATAACTTGTGCCTCTAGAGTCCCAAATACATCCATCTTTGTTTATTAAAAGTTAAAGCAAAAGCTTGGCTTGCTGGTTACTTAAAGTACATTGTTATATGGGAAATGCAACTGTTACAAAAAAGGAGTTACTCAAAACATAGAACTCCACAGATTCCCCCCCCCCAAAAAAAACTTAAAGGACAGTGACGATATAAAGAACTTCAGCTTCATTTGTGTTCTGAATTGTCCGAGAGTATTCAGACTTCCTGTGTTGTTCAGGACCGAGGTTCTCTCTCCTCCCTCTTTAGAATTCCACGCTGGCAGTGTGACCTGTCCATTCAAGCTTAACATTATTGTCATGTACCGACCGCAAGGTCTCTTGTGACTCCCTTAATGAGCTTGACACGTCGCTAAGCTCTTTGCTGGACTCCCTATACATCATTCTCTTATATATATCCGCTGCTTTTGACACTTCAAACCGTCGGAGCCACAAGGCGCCGACTCGCTCTATCAACTTTGTGCTCGTAACACAGAATATTGGGGCCCATCTGGTGTTCCCTCCATGTCACCCTGCTCCTCCACCCACTCCTCGGGCTTCCAGCTGAAGCAGGCATCCGCCACAAAACCATAGTGTTTGCCTACGGTGCAGCCGAGCATCTCCTCCACACCTTCATGCTAAGCTCACACATCCCTCCTGGAGCTCTTAGTTTTGACTCTTCTGGACTCTTTTCTGTCCCCAATCCAAACTTTGCCTCAAACCCCGGTGGTGGAACCATCTTCCCTCGAGGCCAAGATAGCAGTCTTTACTTAGTATCGTCAAAAAATTTAATCCCTACTTTTTCTGAGAGTACCTAAAAAAACGTGACAGCCACCTCTTCTGTTGTTTTTTCGTGAACTACTTTAGCGCTTGCTGTGTTCATTATGTTTGTTATTTGTATTGTGTTCTTCCCAGCACAGACTTGTAAAATGAATGAATGCTGTCAGAAAGAAATCACTGTCAGTCGTGATACAATACCTTGATTCTGAACTACTCACCGTAATGGAATGACATAAAGGGTCCCTGATCTGTTCAATACAGAAAGACATCATTGTAGATGTCCTTCTCTTGATGATGAAGGAACCTGAGTTGGTACACATAGGAAGACAAATATAATATATTTTGGGTATTTTTCTACACACTGGCTATTGTACAAAAGTGGCCTTCTCAAATAAATTTCTCCCGTATTGTTATTAGCTGTAGCATTAACAGAAAATAAAGCACTGTGTGTTTTAGTATGTGAGAGATGTCCTTGCTTCCTTTCTAGTCAGGTGTGCAAGAGGAGACACCGAAACATTTATAAGGTGCAGAGTTCAGAATACTTTTTGTGCTTTGTCTTTATCATTGTCAGAGTGGAAAATCACCCGTTTTAATAGCACTCGGGCTTGAGAGAAGTAGATATCTGTATACACAGAAGCATACGCGGTCCTTTCATTCCCGTGAAGGGAGTGCCGCTATATCGGAATGTGTGCGGCACTCTATCATCTAGCTACTCGCATCGAACGGTAGACTCATCCGTGTCTCCCCTTGGGCTGGGACTGTGGGCGACTCAATTTAAACCCCCTGCGGCCCATTCGGGGGTCGGGACCCATACTAGCTCGACTGTACCGGACCCAAAACACCGCTCTGTTGCACAGCACTGTGCTGCATGGTACTGACCGGTACACTACTTCTCGGTGTCACTTACTGAACCGTACGACCAAATTTGTGAAACAAAAAATCCGTGATTTGTTTAGATTCTTTTTTTTTTTACGTCCGTGTCATAGATGTTTGGTGTGTGAGAGGGCAGTTTAAAGCGTAAGAATAGAGAGCTGATAGGAGACTGTCATTTAGAGCTGGGAGAGGTGACATTAACTGAAGAGAGGGGTGGGGGGGTGGGACCACATGTTTTCACAGTCTCGCTTTGACAACCACTCGACAGAAAGAGAAAGAATACAGCTGAACATAACAACGTGTCAGTGGAAGGGAGGATAGTAGCAGATGACCCAGCTGTGGTTTGGGACGACTATGGCTTCTCGTTCTGTTACAGGTATTTCTGTCATTCTGTTTCTGAAATGTAACGTATGAACACTGTACAAATGTTAAACCAGTGTGTTTTCAGCAAAACACTATCAATAATTAGCAGGTCTACAAGGTGCTGGGCAATATTTGTAAAACGACAGAAGGCAGATGATTTCTGCAAAACGTTACAAGCATGTTGATATTACTTTGCGTGATTGGATTTTGATGTGTTTTTCATACTTTCCATATTTGTTTGAGTGAGGGTCTCTGCCCTTTCTGTATTTTTTTCATATGCAAATGAAGGGGAACCTTGTTCTGCCCAGCGTTCTACTGTGTTCTACTTTGTTCTACTGTAATTCAACTGTAAGGAAAATGTAGAAGAAGAAATTCATGTGTTGGTGAAGTAAAAAATGAGGGGCACTTCTGTCAAGTCCTCTGCTATAATCTATCACTGTGAAGATTATGAGGGCAATGTATCCCAGGGGCTGAACAAAATGCCCCTTTCCTAAAGAAGAACACATTTGATTTAACAAAAATAATTACATCTGTCAACAGTTACCATTCATTTTCCTTTATAGTTCTGTATCCATAAGCATGGCAATCTCTGCAGACACGTTTTCCCCCAAACCTTCCTTTGCTTTGTTGTGTCAGGATCGGGGGTGGGCATTATGTCTTCATTAATCAAAAATATACTCTTAGCTTTCATTTGACATCAGAGTTGACATGCCCCTATGGAATGCACATGTTAGTGTTCATGTGGGCAAATGCCATATGCGTTTAACTTCAGTGGATGATAATCTTTCCATAATATAAAACGCTTTGCCATCTATAGATTGACTTTATCTCTTCATTACTTGTATAACCTACAACATAACATAATATACATCTATCAGAACAACTGACCTAGTCCACTGCCAGTCCTACTTAACCTTGCTAACCATTCACTGAAGCCAGTGATAAAACTAGCTTCTCACGCATGCGGCAGTTGGAAACATCAAAGACTCCAGTTGTTCCTGAAGCGTCAACAGTGCTTTTCTAACGTCAGATGACAGTATGGCCCTCAGTACTGATAGGATTCATCGTTCTTGTCTTCTGATGACCAGCATTTGACATGATGAGCCATGAATATGTCAGACATGACTCAAATGAGCTGTGAAGGGACATTGGGATAGAATATTTATGCCAGATATTGTGCTTAGGGACTACCACCATTTCTCAGTGTCATTGGTTCAACCATAATTTAATCAGATCTGTCATCAGTCTCATCTCGGATCTATTTCAACAGTATCCTATTTGCAACGCACTGCCTAGCCTGCTCACTGCTGTTAGTTGTTGTGACCTACCTCAATATTGCCCTGTTCAAGACAGGCTGTGTAGGATTCATTTTTAAAAGCAGTTCTCTCAGCAGTCTGTTTCTAAAGACCCTATTACGGCATGGCTCTCCGTTTAGGTTGCTTGTGTCTTCGTGATGATATACTGCTGACGTTCTTCTGCGAGTTTATCTCACCTACCCTGGGCCCATCGCGCGAGAAAAAAAGCTTCTGATTTATGTTTTAGAGAGAGATAGTAAACATCCTTTCTTAATTACAAAGCCCTCGTCACGGCTCTACTGCGCCCTGTAAAAGGCAAGTAAATGAGTGAGCGCTTGTCCAAACTCCTCACCCCTCCACGCGTTCCCAGTTAATTGGAAATGCTTGATCAATGCAGTCTGATTACAAGGCTCAGCGGAGAGTTTGTTTCGGGCTTACGACAGTGCTTTTCTACTGTTGATCTGTAGTTTTTTCCCTCCCCTGCCTGAACGTCTTCTGCTACGGCGGGTCATAGAACCCAACCAAACCCCCTTCCCACCCCAGACATGTCCCTATTGATCAGTAATCAGCTTTTAATTGATTCATCGGGTAACGTTGCGGATTCATCAGCCCCTCTGGTGTGAGCTGGTCCTCTGTGTTGCGGGGACACGGCCGTGACACGCTGAACCTGCCGCTAGATCATCCGTGCTGTTTGTTTCTCAGGCTTTGAAACGTGTCAGGCTCTGATACCTTTGATTTGTCAAAGACCGCATTCCATCTAGCCCGCCCGGCCATACCATTGAGAGGCCACAGAGAGACCCGCAGCGCATCTTGCTAGCTCAGATAGCGTAATCTCTTGATCGGATGATTTTGGGGTTTGTTGTCTTTCTGCCTCATTGCGCGGCGTTAGGGTCCTGCTGAATCCCCCCCCGCTCTGCTGAGGCAGATCAATGGAGGGAACACGTCCCGCTGCTTTGGCACCGACAGGATGCTTGTAGTCCGAGATGAAAAAGGCAGCTTCGGATTTAATTAAGCATGATTCTTTAATGTCATCAGTTCCTCGATTTGATGAGATGAAGGGGACGGGCGGAAATGGCCCGTCACGCTGTTTCCAACGGATTACTTAGAGCTCGGGAATGAGACGCAGATTTCCAAGATTCCCTGTCTCATAAAATGAGTTGTCAATCACAACTTCCATCTCCAGCGCGGGCTAACAAATGACAACGACGAGGACGAAGGCTACGAAAAGCTATTAATAGAGATACCGGGGGGAAAAAGACAATACCAGAGGAGGCTCAGTAAAGTCTTAAGCACGCTTGAAGGCTTTGTCATCTCACTTCACAATCCCATTATGTTCCACTTCTTTTAAGCAATTGGAGCACCATGCATGGCTCCCAGTCCATTGCTGGAGGAATAGAGATATTAACTCTGAAATAGGGGGAAGTTTAGGAGGCACAAAGGTACCCACTAGGAAGTGGATATTGCGGATTAATTTCTCTGGTGTCTGGTTTTATCATTCCCTGCCCCCTGTCTTTTTTGCTCTCTTTCTCTCTCTCTCTTTGTTACCCCTCCCATTTTCTCTCTGTCTCAACGCCTCTCCCCCCTCCGTTTCCCGCGTTCTTTCTCGCCACCTATCTGGCTGGATATTTAGGCTGCCTCTGTGGGCCTGTCACTTAGCATTTCAAATCAGGAGGCCTGATTGACAATTCCTTGTGCGACCGGTTTTCATCTTCGGCGGAGGGGTTCGTTTTCTCCCGTCCATTTTCCGTCACGCAGAATGGGCGCGGTGCTGCGAATGATAACAATTATTGCCACTTCCTCATTACGTTGATTTATGCAACGTCTTCCCCTCGTCACTAAAAGCCTCCGTGCCTTCATCCCTTGTTCATCATTTGGAGCCCGAGGGCTCCTAAAACGGAAAAAACTACTGAAGATCGAATAAGACTCATTACCTTTTTTCTACACAACACGCGGTATAGTTTAATACAAAGACATGGGCAGCTTCACTGGCCCCGGGGAGTGTCAGAGAAAAGCAGAGCGGTAGAGAGAGAAGCGAGACCAGGCAAAAGACAGTCGTCTCACTAAGGCTGTAGCGGAGTGCTCCTGATGGGTTGTGAAGGCAAACATATAGTGTATGTGTATGTATAGGACTGCGGTGCTTTCGCCTATTCAAGGTACGGAACCCTATGCTGCCTAGCCTCTGTTATCATTCACCGTGGAGGAATGCATACACCACCGGTGGAAGTCTGACTTTTTCCCATTGAATCACAGTTTGTGCCTTTTGGATGTTATGAAATGGGTTTTCTGCTCATCTTAAAGGAAATGGAAGATGTCTCTGTGGCCTTGTGATATGAAAAATTCAATTTAAAAGGATGAGAGTAAGAATGGTGCACGGCCTATTTTCATTCCCCCACACCAAGAGATATGAGAATGATGTTCTATTGTGAGAGGGGAAATGATGCCAATCGTACTGCAGCGAAATTCCTTCATAATTCAATTCAATTTCCTCTAAATCCCAATGGCAAGCTACTCTGCCAAAGAAAGGGAGTGACAGAAAGACAGAAAGGGAGTGATACTGAGGAAGATTGAGGGAGAGAGAGAGTGGTTCAGAGTGAGATTGGGACTGAGACAAAGGGAAGATATACTGTAGAGAGAATAGGGTTTTGGAGAGAGGTAAGAGAGGGAGGTCTAGATTCTGGTTGTGCTGGCCACACGTCACGGCGGAGGTTTGGAACGACCGTCTAATTGAGCGACAGGTGGCTTTCCAGCGCATGCCGTTTCTACGTGATTTCAGTGAAATGCCTAGTCTGCTTTGGCTCCATTTTATTTCACAGTATGTATGTTTGAGGGTCAAGGATTTGTCCTGAAAGTTAATCTGCTGTGTAATTATGTAGTCGGGGGTCCGATGTAGCCCAGCTGGTGGAGCATGGAGCATTGATTGTGGGTTCAACTCCCAAAGGGAGGCGGAACATAAAAAAAGATGAAAAGGCACCACCCACCCCTGTAAATTGGTCTGGATTAAAGCATCTTTTAAGTAACAGTAATGTTAGGCGTAGTCATTTGACAAACATTTTGACAAGGTCAACAGTTTCATGACATGTCGTAACATATCAGAGTTGAGCAGCGTGTTGTCTAACCGACGAGCTCATAAGGGTTCATAACATAAACAGAATCTTGTTCAACCGAAACTCTATCATTAGTTAGTCCCTGTGGCAGTTTGTTAGATGCCTTGCATGTAAATCCTGTAGCAGCATCCCCACTTAGTTATAGCCTGTCTTGAGTTCTCAGACTCTGGCACTCTGGGCGTCTATGCGGGGATCAATGAGCCGCTTCCTCAGAAGGCATGCAGGAGAGCACAGGATAAATGAGCTGCACGAACAGATATGACAATGAACGAGTGCACCTCTGAAGAGATGCAGCAAGCAGAAAATCATAGAAAGTGATGCAGAAGCCAAAGAATTGCATACAGATGTGTTTTTATTTTTTATTTCACTCCAGTCTTCTCTGAAACAACCCTCTAGTTTTTCCTCTGACTATCTCCCGTTGTATCTATCTTAACATTTTAGAAAAAACTTGTTTTTAAAGGAGTTCTTCTGCAGTCCTCAAAGACGATACATTTCTTGTTCCAGATGAACCCTTTCGGAGTTCCTTTCCACAGAGGGTTGTACACAGCAGATACATACCAGAAGGGCTCCTTCTGGAACCAAACGGGTTCTACTAGTAACAGAAAATGTGATTCCCGTGAGTAGCCTTGAAAACAAAGTACACTTTTTGGTACCTTTTTTTCTGACAGGGTATGTATTTTTTATTACTTTTCTTTTTACTGTACAGTAGGTACAATAGCTCGGAGGTAAGCAGTGTGGAGTCTTTAAAGAGTCCGGGCTTATCAAAGAGACACAGCTACCAACAACTAGAGGACAAGAGGGAGAGAGGGAGGGAGAGGGGGAGGGAGGGGCCCGGGGCAGGATGCAGGGACGACAGAGAGAGAGTAGAAGGGGGTCAACATGAGTTAGGTTGAGGGTGATGAGAATAGACTGGAAGAAAGGATGAAGAACAGAGGACGAGAAGAGAAAAACATTAGTATGAAAAGTGTATAAGAAAGAAGCAGCAAGTTGATGGCTGGATTAACATTACCCATGCTGCTCACTGTCTCCCTGCAGAAACGCTCACACATTAAAGCACTGAAAGGGGAAAGGCAGTTAAAAAACAGATGTTTCTGTTAGTTTGGCGTTATTGCCACAATATGTGGTTGAAATGGCACACACATGTTATTGGTATTACTAATGGTTTATGTTAGAGATTCTTGAAAATACCTCTCTTCCGTTGGGGTGGACATTTCGTCTCTGTGAAAGGAACACACTCATAAGTCATAATTCTGAATCCAGTCACATGATCACACAACTATTTAATTAGTGTATTGATTTAGTCAAACACAATGCCTTTTGTTGAAAGATTTGATACCCGAGAAGACAGATCCAGGACAGTTTGAAATGTCTCATTTGGCTTACAAACCCAGCAGCCTTCTTAACTTTCTCAACGGTCCCTGTGGGTTGGTTCAACTGTTTTTCTTCATAGCCTGTTGGATGTGTTTTCATTCCTGAGCTCGTCTTTAGAACAAAAACGTTAGAACGCTGAGCTACGTGTTGGAAATTGTAGTTTTTCTCTGAATTAAAATGGAGATTGAAAACCTCCTATTTTCGGACCACCCCCATAAATTAGGAAAACAGTCTTTCCTGGTAAGTGTAAGAGAAACAACACCATTCTGAAAACTTACTGTGTGAGTGTACATATAACTAGCTTGAAAATCTTAAGTACAGTCTGAAAAATAGCCCTGAAGCTTCAGGCTATTTGCTAAAACTGTAGGGACCACCAACCTACTACATGTTTCTTTGGATGTGGAAAACATCACAGGTCAGAAACAGATGTGTGCAGCATCAACATTCTGTTAGGATGTAGCCCCTAGACCATCCTGTATGTAAATATCTCTGCATTTCTTTCCTGTTGCCTACAATGTAAGACTGAAAATGTTCAGGGCCAAAAGAGGCTCACTGAAAAATGAAAGTGTAGAAAAATATGTAGAGTGATGATTAAATACAGTGCAAATGTCTAAAACTGCATTGCCCCAGCAGCCTTGAAATGCCACAATGTTGTCAAAGTTAAGCCATGCATTTACAGCAGCCACTCTCAGCCAGTGTGTATGGAGCTGCCATGTCAAATGACAAATCTCACCGTTCGCGCGGTTTCGTGTGACCGGATTCAGGAGTAATGGTGTGAATGAATCACTCGCAGACAACAGAAGAAGTTCCCCCACTTGCCTCCTTGCCTCTTCTTCCATTAGAGCAGCACTTCTCACCAGACCACACCTAATGTCACCAGAACAGACTGATCCCAGCCTGCTCCATTAGCCGGCTTCTGGCTTGAGGGCGTCATTTACACACTACCGTGCCAGGCCAGACGACTGGTCTGTCTGCGCCTCAGACTCTCTGATTGGTAAAAATCCCATATGTACCGTCTCCGTTACCCATATCAATCCCATCTGTACGCTCTCCGTTACCCATATCATGATCGTCCAGTATGACATTGATCAGCCCATGATTTATCAGACATTCAACTTAACATAATGCCCTGTGATTTTACTTTAGTCCCGCCCTCGGCACTTTCAGAGCTGCCGACATCCAGAATCTTCTCCAAGTCGCCTCAACGCCCCGAGCAGTGATCCTGCCTGCCTGATGCCCCCCCCCCTCTTCTTCCATCCCTGTCTTCCCTCTGTTCCACCTCCAGGCCTGGGGTGGCACTTGTGTTCCAACTCAAATGGGGAATCTCATTTCCCATCTGCACAGCCTCAGCCTACAATACATACTCGGGGAAAATGCTGACTCTCTGGAGCAATGCCTGGAGGAGCAGTTTAAGCAAGAATCCATATTTAAACAACTAAATGCTCCCTTACATTTAAATAGTAATGCGTCTGCTGTGGAGACCTTTAATCACAGTCTGAGAGTCCTTCAGAATACCATTACCTCGGTCCGTCCCGGTGAAACAATAACCGGCCTGATTGAAATATCACGAGAAAACCATGGTATCACACGGCCCAAATAACAGTCCTCATACCGGAGGTCTACCTGTACCTCACTACTCCTTTAATGATTAGCTGGCCTAACCATTCCGAAGAACATTTGTACTTGTTTCAAACATGTATTAATGAATCTCACAAGTACCAAACACTGCAGGCTCCCAGCGACTATCTGGTCAACAAATCATTAATGTTGTCTTACACCTGTTTAGCCGTTATTGGCTTAAATAGACAAATCGCATGCTTGTTGGTGCTGAGCCAGTTTAATGATAATTGTCTTGTGGCTAGACAGAAATACTTTAAGCTGTTAGAAATCTCACTAAAACCATCTCAAAACAGCAAAACCGAACATTTTATTTATTTTTATGAATTGTAATATAGGAAATTAGGAAGGGAAAAGAAATATCTGAAACCTGGAAAGAAAACGGAGATAGTTAGGGAAAATACAAAACAGTAAAATAGAACCAGCGTAGAGTTTTTCATGCACCGTTATATTTCCAGGTATATTGACAGACAATTTAGCAGTGTATTGTGAACTTGTACATCCTGGGGAAACTTGCAACGTTTCATATTTTTACTCTCATGGTAGAAAAGGCGGCAAACCCTGATGTACTGTGAACTAAATACATTGTTAAATACAGGATAACTGGGGCAGAGTAAAGGTGTCGACATTAACACAGATCAAACAAAGTTATTTGCATTGTTCAGGAGGCAATGGAAACACTGTGTTTGCTCCGACAACACATCAAGCAATTCCATTATCTATTTCCCACAAAGGGTTATGAGCTCATTTTTTCACAGTACATACATTAACGTTGAGCAATAAGTGAACTGGGCATGTTATTACAAATCAAAGAATAATTAAGAGAGTTAACATATAAAAGACGCACAAGAACGCACACTCACCCAATCACTAAAACAAATACAGACCCACGCAAACGTAGCATGACAATGGGATGACAAGTACATGTTACAGTTGTTTTAAGTCACTTTGGTACATTTATTGAATCATCCTCAACATTTGAAAATCAGTAAATGCATTTCATGAAAACAATTCGTACGAACAGCACCACACGATGGATTGCAAAAGCTTGCTCAAAACTTGTTCAAAATCCTTAGTTCATCTCTCAAAAGCAATGAGGTCCATGTCATTGTTCACAAACAAGATAGTCAACATGCTTAGCCATGTCGTTAATATAACAGTGTACTATGTGAGTATTTTCTGATGTAAACAGTGGCTACAGTTTTGATGACAGTGATTGAAAATGCACAAGGCTGCACTTCTTTCGTATGGCATATACCAATTTCAACTGTACAAAGTTACACATTACTGTATGTGGGATGAGATTGGACAGGAATCAAAGTTACGCATTTAATGTTGTTCTGTCAACAAATTACACTACAATTTCATTGCGGTACAGAAAAGAAAAAGGCAATTTACAGCACAATGGGAAAAAATTTAAAATGTAAAAGGTTAACACAGGAAACACCCCTTAGGCAGAACTGTACGTGCAGACGTACACCTCCTGACGTCTCAGTCTGTCGGGCCACAGATCATCCACATCACAACATATCTCTTCCCTTGCAATGCAGCACTTGGAACGTTTTATCCAGCCTCTGCAGGTCTCTGCTGTGATGTCCTCACATGCTGCAACCAGCAGGGTCATCTATGTATGTGGTTTAGAAAATATGCCTGACAGGTTATGACAACTGGTTCAACCCTTTTGCATTTATCAACTTATGCAATGAACTAATGCCTAGAAGATCTGCATGACATGAACAATTGATTATGTTGGATCAATCAATCTATCAAAAATATTTCGAAAGCCTTTTTTACTTCAGCTGTTGCACAAAGTTCTTTTAAAAAAACACCCAGCCTGAAACCCCAAGGAGCACTCATCAACAGTGTTGCGGCACAGTGGCTAGTAAAAAATCCCTATTGGGGCTTGATTTTAGGAAAAAACCTAGAGAGGAACCAGGTTCAGTGGGCTGACCTGACCTTTTCTGGCTGTGCTGGGTAATGTTTTGAGTGTACTGGTAATAATTAATAGTAATAATAATAATTAATTTAATAAGTAATAAATTCACATGGGCTGAGTCTCGAAAGCCTAATCTAGGTCAGAAGCATGACCAGATGGGTAGGACAGGGACAGTCCAGGGTGGGTTGAGAAGGGGGTCAGCAAGGTGGCAGCTGGAATCGTCAGGTATAATCTGATCTGGGTTGAGAAGGGGGTCAGCAGGGTGGCAGCTGGAATCGTCAGGTATAATCTTGATCTGCAACACAACCAGGAGTGTTTTGAGCCTGGTACTCCAGAGGTGTGGGCCAATACCTCATGTCCTTCTATGTTGAAACCGAACAGGAGACAATGAAAATATAGAGAGAAACCTTACCCCCAAAGCACTATAACATTGCAGCATAAAATATTGTATCTGAGACAAACAGCAGACCGTTGTACATAGCCAATCGCATGAATGTACCAAAGCATTGGCAATGTGTTCAAAAAGAATGAGACATGTTTTTTATGATGCAAGTGATGGTGAAGGTTGAACACGTTGTTTTGGGAATTTCAATTGTGATCTTAGAAATTTAGCTAAGCAACCGAGAAAAACTGTAATTTAGGTTTACATTGATGGATAACGTTCACTAAATTTACCCTGTGCAAATGTCTGCCAGCAGTGGCTCCACTTCACCTAGCCAAATGTACTTAGCGAATAGATGTGATTCTGATCTATGGCCTTTATTGTATGGCAGTCAAGGTTTGCTCTGGGCCAAAGGGAGGGCCTTGTGTACCGTGGGGAGCGCTTCCGAATACAGAGAGGACGTACTGATTGGGCCTGAAACCAGGACGGAATGAATGAAACAGGAGGAGGGAAAGAGTCAATGAAAAAATGATGGATAATAAATGATTGATAGCAGCAAATGCATCCTGGCAGACTAGTCCGGCAGGCCTGATTTACAACCCCATGTTGATCGCCCTAATGCATGCTCTAAAAGCCGTCCCGAATGGTTCCTGTTTACACTAACGTGACTGTCCTGACGCTGAAATGGATCTGTTTAGTCGGCCTGAGAGAGCGGGGGTGGACGGGGAAAGACTGGAACACCCCCCCCCCCCCGGGTTATTGATCTCACTCTTAGCGGCTCAGAATAGGGAGTAAGGCCCTTTCTGCTGTGTCTGCGGTTTCCCGGGTTTTACGAGGAGTGTTTGTGTGTGCGGGCCGGGCAGGGGAGGGGAGGGTGCTTGCTCTCTGGCCATGGGAAGTCATCAATCCAGTGTTGAAGATGGCCATTTAGTAAACGCATCTCTGAAGGGGAGGAATCCCCCTCGCAGGTGCCTTACATCTTCATAGAGGGCGTGGTTGTCTGTCACGTC
The DNA here is from genome assembly GCA_016801125.1 of Novumbra hubbsi. Classification (NCBI taxonomy): domain Eukaryota; kingdom Metazoa; phylum Chordata; class Actinopteri; order Esociformes; family Umbridae; genus Novumbra; species Novumbra hubbsi. Next base: position 21,157 of record JACXGK010002861.1, read on the forward strand.
ACATACGCTCCTCTATTAATAAGGTTCCCGTCCATACTCTTATGTTGATGGATCTCTGGTGATCGAGTGCTCCTCTGGTTCCAGCTCCCACACCGCAGAGTGACGTTCTCCGCGGCCAATCCGGTGCAGGATCTGCAGGATGCCTCTCAGCACAGTTACTATGACAGCGGCCTGGAGGAGTCCGAGACGCCCAGCAGTAAGTCATCGTCTGGCCCTCGCATCGGGCAACTGACCCTGCCTGAGGACCACTTCGAGAGGACCACCCCGGACGGCAGCATCGGCGAGATGGAGCATCCTGAAAACGGTACGGCCCTGGGTCCTCTGTGAGTTGCCACGGATGTCGCATGGAACAGTGGGGTCCTCTGTGAGTTGCTCTGGATGTCGCATGGAACAGTGGTGTCCTCTGTGAGTTGCTCTGGATGTCGCGGGGAACAGTCCTTCTGGCGCTCTGTGTTTGTAAAGTGATGGGGACTTGTTGTTTTGCTGTGTGTTGGCTGGGTGGGCAATGCTCGTGTTGGTAACAATGATGTGTGTCATGTGGGCAGAGAGCTGTTAAATCGGTTGCTGTTGTTTTGGATACCGTGCCAGACAGGTAGACAGACATACAGACAGACAGATGGATAGATAGATTAGAACAAACACACAGACAGTGAAGACAGCCATACAGATGATCAGACGGACAGATCTGTGTAATAGTGAGGGAGGTGGAGTCGCCAGTCAGTGTGTGTTTTCTCGCAACGGCCCCACCGCTCTCCTCTGTCAGAGCTCTAAGTTATTCCTAATGATCCTTCCTTACAAGTGTGCTAATTAAAACCCCAGACTAATGGAGCATTTGGCCTCCAAATAAATCTGCCCTGTGACATCTGTGTTGACAACCGTGTGTTTGCTGTAAACATTTTCCCATCTTTACGCCAAGCTCTCTCAGCTACTGTGGGTTTGCCAGATCTATCAGCGCCACCTCTTATGATGTGCGTCCGTATGCACGCAAATGCATACTACCTTCGCCTAAAATATGGGAGCGCAAAGGACAACACATGTTGTGTTGAACCTCCAGGTCCTGCTGGCGTGGACTGGACCTGGGGGGGGGGCACTATTGGTGCCAGAAGTGTCTCCGCCTACACCGGATGTTACACATTATAAACAACATTACTCTACATGCACATATTTGGTAATTATTTATTACAGTTATTCCATTTGTTTGGCTAGTTCATCAAGTTCTTGTATGTTTTTATCCATGGGGATCTTAATGAAATTAAATCACTTTGAAGTGATCTGGCAGAGACCCTTGACCCTTGCTTTTTACACATTTCCCCTTGATCCCGAACAAACTAATTCACCCTCTTGTTCATGTGACATGTTGTGTTTGAAAAACGTCATTGGTTACCTGACACTGGGCCACGAAGATTCCAGCTGTACCAAATGGGCTAAGCAATGTCACCTAACCCTAAAAGTTAACTTCGGTGCTTGATATACACCCTTTACAAAATAAAGGATGATGAACAGTACTTGGACACGATCCTGCTTCCGTCCTCTCAGATGGCAGACGTTACCATTCCCTGGAATGGCCTCAACACTTACGCTGAGGCGCTGACTCAGTGAAATCACGAAGGCGAAATCCTAAAGCATATGACTGCTTCTACCCCACCGTGTTCGTAGACATGACTAACGTCAAGAGGCAGATCCCGCCACCGACTGTTCAGGGAGAAAAACTAACACTGGAATACAGATTCCAGGTGCTCTTAGAACCAGAGTCGTCCATCTTGCCACCCCCACAACGGTCTCAAACGGTTACCGACACGCAGTCCACTTTGCCCGGGATCAGATACTCCCAGTGTTCCACAGCCCTGTGAGAACACATTACATCACGGCGTTGGCTCCCGGTTCCCTGCAAGATTGATTTTAAGGTCCTGCTGCTTGTTTATAAAATTATAAATGGCCTACAGTAGGACCAGCCTGTCTTACAGACACTCTACAACACCTAAGTTCCACTAAGGGCCCTAAGATCTTCTACCTCTAGTCTGCTAAGGGCACAAAATCTCATTTGGAGAAAAATTGGAGGTACAGCCTTTTCTAACTTTGCACCAAAGCTGTGGAACACACTGCCAAACAAAATCAGGGAAGCGTCACATATCACATATCAAAAAGCTGCTAAAAACCTATCATTTTACTTTTGATGCTTTCAGGAAAGGGATATAGAATTTGTATCCCAGATTTGTAACAAATCCAGTTTTACATTTTGATTATTATGTTTTCCCTCCTTTGCTGTTATATTTTCCTGGACCTTTATTGATGTAACTTTGTTTTTCTCTCTGTGATTTTATTGATGAAAAGCACTTTGAGCTTTGTTCTTTCTATGAAAGGTGCTATGTATTTAAAGGGCATTGTAATATCTATATTATTAAAAACAGAACTTCTGTATTAAGATAACTATAGCAACGTACATCTACTGTGTTCTAAATCATGAATTGCCACTAGGATATGTTTCAAGAATAAGAAAGAATACATTGTGCTTTTTATTAATTATGAATAAATAATATTAAATACATCCATTAAATAGCATTGTAGGCCTATATACTTATACTTATATCACTCACATCCATTGTGTCACAATATCACATCACTCTGTGAGATCATATAGCATCTAGAGACATGCTTTCCCTCTGCTATGTTTTCAAACCTCAATCCTACATTCAAGCTGTGAACAGGGACATGTAGATCCATGGAAAAACCTTTCCTCATACAGAGCAGTAACCCAGTTAAGATGAGTCCATGCCCCCCCTCCACCTCAAAAACAACAAAGTCCTTACGGTAACTGCGAGTATTCTGTTGTTACATCAGAGCCATGACACACTAATACATCCACTCTCAGGTATATTTGAGCGTTAACATTTTGCTTTTCCACGACATGTTTTCATTGGATCCATCGGTAATGATTAGACTTTTTACACAATCCAGCCTTGTTTTCCTCTCTCCGTTGCATGGCCCGTCTTTATGTTTCCTTTTTGTCTAGATAAAACATGGCTTCCTGTGGCTTTCTCCCAGAGCCTCAGTCGACCCATGTGGGGAGTGGCTGTCAGCTGCCCAGCAGCAGACAGAGGAGAGAAAGGAAGCGTTAGAAAGAAAAATGTCAGCTCCACCCGGGAACGCTGTGTGTTTCGGGGAGAGGATGAGTGATACGCTAACAGGTGGAGCCCGTTTCCTGTTTGTGAATTCACAGCCACTTCCTTCACATATGATGTATTATGCATGCTTTAGTTTCTGGTTTTGTTGTCGTGTTGTATTCCTTCCCAGGCAGCGTAGTCACAGAGCGGAGGGGTGGGGGGGAGCTCCCTTTAAAGAACAGAGGACTATTTTAGTCCGCTTTGTCTTCGGTGGCAGGAGGACAAGATTGTGATCGGAGCGGTTAAAGAGACAGAGAGGAGGGAGATGTGGGACGCTGACAAGAAGGTGGGATGGACAGGGATGACATGCCCAGGCTGTGTCCACGCAGCAGCGCGGGGGGACCAGGGACTCCGCGGGGGGGACCAGGGACACCGGGACCAGGGACACCGGGGGAGGGGACCAGGGACACTGGGGGGGGGACCAGGGACACTGGGGGGGGGACCAGGGACACTGCGGGGGGGACCAGGGACACTGGGACCAGGGACACCGCGGGGGGGGACCAGGGACACTGCGGGGGGGACCAGGGGGACCGCGGGGGGGGACCAGGGACACCGGGAGGTGCACTGCTAGCCAACGGACAGACCTAATTCAAATGGGATCGATCACTTTAGAGAGACGGAAATGATGGAAGACAATGAGACGGAGTGGGAGAGACGGGAGGGGGACCGCCAAGTAGACCCCCACCCCCTGCGCCTCCTGAATGGGGGTGGAGAGTCTGGCCGTTTTCTCCTCTGTTAGAATGGAAATGGAGTGACACGGTGACACGCTCTGCCGGCGCCGGGTCTACTTTGCCGTTCCCCCGAAATGATTGACAGGACGGAAAACAGGGAGGTGAGCTCTCTTTGTGTCACCGCATTTAAGCCGGATGAAAAGCAATGTGTGAACTCCAGACACGAGGCTTGTGCGTCGTTGGCCCGGAGATGGAATGACGTGGAGGCCTTTCACAATGTCGGGTGGCCTTTTATTATGGGATATCTACATGTTCAAAGTGTGGCGGTAGAAGGGAATGGGATTTCAGATGCACTCTGACCCTTTTTCTTCACCGTGTCTGTTTGTGGAAATGGCTGTCATTGCTGCGTTTCGCTGCAGTGGCAGTTGTTCGGCTCTGGAGCTGGGTAACTTACATTCGTTCGCCGTTACCATCCCGAGGTTAGGACTCAATGATGCGATGGTTCACTGCTGTCTTTTTTCTGACATCTCTTTGTTCATGATGTCAGGGCGCCTTGCAAGTAGGACCAAGATTATCTTTCAGAAAATAAACTGAAAATAGACCAACATAGTGTCCCGCACTGCACACATCAGGAACTGCGTAGAGTTAACGCGAGTCCCAGATCTCCCAGGTCCTCCGCACCAACACGCTATCCATATGTAGGGGCATGGAGTGTGAAGCAAATGTTCGAGTCAATTCTAATGACGCTGTGGATCTACATGCACTGGTGTCGTGTGGCTTTCTCATTGAGCACTGCATCACCGCTTGTTATGGGAAGGCTCTGAAGACGCGATTTGTTGGAATGTGTTTCCTAACTGCGCTTGCTTGGCATGGGCCTGTGTGCTGTGGTGTGCTAAGAACGGAAGTGTGTGGCCTTTGGCTCTGGTATAGATCACTGATAGAGTGAGAAGCAACAGAAGCACTGCTGGTGCCGATGCTCTTGTGCACAGGGAGCTGGTTTGGACAGCGTTTGTAAGATCCGAGGTGTTTGAGACGTATGCTACATGATCTACAGCTATTGATTTCTCCACTTGTTGTCTTTGTAGGTCTTAGCAGTAGGCCCATTCCTCCGTGTTTCCATCGCGGACTTCAGATTGTGTTGGAGGGCTCTCCGTTGAGTCTCCCATGTACACCACTGTGGTGAGAACGCGCACATTCCTTCATTCACTTTTCTCATGCTATGTTAAGCGGTGTGAGGGAATGTTTGAGAGCGTGCGTGTTAGGTGTGGGTGGATGTGTGCAGTGTACAAGCTTGATCTTTGCAGCTGTTAAGATGTATATTTTCCGTTCATTACTGCTAATCAGTCATTTTGATTTGCATGCAACCAGATATTTTAATCCCTGTTTGTTTTCTAATCTTAAAACCGGATGTCAGAGCCAATCAAAACGGATCTACCATTGTCAGCAACCATTAGACATATTAGACATATTTGATTTGTCAAAGCAATGGGCGACGCAAGTTCCACGGTTCCAAGTCCGGTCATTCTGAGGGACATCTGCACATCAAGCGCTTGAGTTGGGTTTGTCCTGCTTCATGTGATCTGTGAAGCCCTGTCATCAGCATGGGAGTCCACACTTAGTGTGTATTTACCGTCACCTCTAAACCAGCGAGGTATCAAGTGTCCCGGACCAGCAGCATCACATTACCAATGACCTCAAGTCTTTGACACTCCACCGTCTCATTACATCCCCCCCATCCGGGTCACTGGGGACCCCGGATGGGCCCACTGCCAGGGATGATGATACTCTCTGGGTCGATGACAGCGGTACTCATCCTCCCTCTGCCTCTGACTGGGATCATCCTCCACACTCATGGCACAGTTAGAGCCTCTGGCCTATTGGACACACTCACACACACACACACACACCCAGGATCTCTAGGACAGTGCTTTCCAATCTGTCTTTAGTCTGTGTGGGTACGTTTAGGTGGTCTACGATTGGTATTGAATATATTTTTGGCCATTCTATATCGGAATAGTATGTTTGGTGCGTTAATGGTATTGTAATTTTACATAAATATTGACAATGCGCAATGTCCACTGAACAATAAGCATGCATCTATTTCTACATATACTGTTTCCAAAACTATAGCTGCTACTGTAAATATATATGTATACATTTATTTAAAGGAAAACAATTCTGCAACTCCATGATGCACTGCGGGTGGTCTACACATGTAATACATATTTTTCTTTCATAAACGATTGGTGAGTACAATGGTAATAGCAGCTTTTCCATCTAAGCACAATGCAAATAATTTCTAATAACTGCGATAATAAGGCCTTTAGTTTTTTTATTCACTGCTAAAATTTAGTAAATCACTTACCAAGATTGGGAATGAATTAAAATAGACCAATTCAAATAGGCTCAGGTGTTTCTTGGGAGTTTCAGAGAGGTGGTCCTCAGATTGGAAGAGGTTGGGTCCCGTTTCTCTAGGGGATGTTTCATGTGGCTCAGTGCCCGATGTAGGTCTCCCTATGTATCCCTCTGTGTAGATTCTCTGCACACAGGAGCCAGTGAGATGGCGACATAAATGCAATTTGCATAGTAATAAGGATATTTAGTGATGACTGATTTTTCTCCTTTGGATGTCTCAGATGATGTGGTCTCATGCTTCTGAAAAAGGGTGTTTCCCTGAAGTTGTTTCAAAGCTCCTCATCTACCTTCTGTTTAACAGCCAAGAAGTAAATCCCTAATGTCACACAATGCTATATCTGATGCTACTGAACACCTGTGTGTAAGCAAGGGTGGGTGGTTAGGGCGTGGCAGAGTGGTCATGCTTCTCCTGTTCTGTGTGTGTGTTAGGGTTGAGAAAATCAATATAGAAAATAATCAACCATTATCAACACCAACCACTTACCGCAGGCATTTTGATTAACGTTTGTATTGAAATAAATGAATCTGGGTGACAGTTAAGGGGACACTTTGTGGTTACTACATTAAAACCAACGTTAGTAGTTTAGTAAGTGTAGTAAATAAAAATTGTTATGATGCATATTAATGGTACAGGTAGTTAATCATCCCAATATGGATGCATAGACAGGCCTAGCTTTGTCTATGCTACATGTATGGTATATCGCCCAGGCCTAGCTTTGTCAATTCTACATGTATGGTATATCGCCCAGGCCTAGCTTTGTCTATGCTACATGTATAGTATATCGGCCAGGCCTCGCTTTGTCTATGTTACATGTATGGTATATCGCCCAGGCCTAGCTTTGTCAATGCTAAATGTATATCACCCAGGCCTAGCTTTGTCTATGCTACATGTATGGTATATCGCCCAGCGCCTAGCTTTGTCAATGCTACAGGTGTAGTATGACACCCTGGCCTACCTTTGTCAATGCTGCATGTATAGTATATCGGCCAGGCCTCGCTTTGTCTATGCTACATGTATAGTATATCGCCCAGGCCTAGCTATGTCTATGCTACATGTATGGTATATCGCCCAGGCCTAGCTTTGTCAATGCTACATGTATAGTATATCGCCCAGGCCTAGCTTTGTCAATGCTACATGTATAGTATATCGCCCAGGCCTAGCTTTGTCAATGCTACATGTATAGTATATCGCCCAGGCCTAGCTTTGTCAATGTTACATGTATGATATATCGCCCAGAACTAGTTTGTGCTTGGGTGGGTGTGTGGTGTGCCGGGATGCCCAGTTGCCCGCGTATGCCCCCCACCAACTTGTGCGATTGAAATGGACAGTCTCAGGAAACTATGGGGGGAGGAGGGTGAGGCAGACTGAGAGACAGAGTGTGAGTCTGAAGGGGCTTGTTTGTCTTGCGGGTGCCAGTTTGGTCTGTTGCCCGGGGGCCAGTGTGGCGTGGCGGTGCGGGGGCGCGGTTCTGCTCAGACAGATGGCGCTGAGCCTTGTCAGAGGCCCTGCCTGTTAGTAGAATTGATTGCAGGGGCCTGTGCCAACCTCTCCCAGGACAGTGGCCTATGCCAACCTGTCCTGGGACCGCCACCGCACTGGAGACGACAGTTCATGCGACACGCAGTCTTTTTGCGGTGGGGGGTAGGGGGGGGGGGGGGGGGGGGGGGGGGGGGGGGGGGGGGGGGGGGGGGGGGGGGGGGGGGGGGGGGGGGGGGGGGGGGGGGGGGGGGGGGGGGGGGGGGGGGGGTCAGGTGAAAATGTGTGAACAGTGCTCTCCCATAACGAAGGGTCCCCCCCGAGGCGCGTTGTCATGGCCAATCTGGCCTTAATACGTTCTAGCAGAGCCTATTGTGCTCAGATCCAATCAGAGGCCGCTGTTTGTTGCCCCTGATTTTTATTTATTTTTATCTTTACTGCAGCGCAAGCAGGTCGGTGCTGGAGAAGTGCCTTACTGTAGCGAAATTACATTCTCCACCCTGGCACGAGCTTTGACACCACGGATAATGATTCAACATATCCCTTTTGTTGACGAGTTAATGGGACAACAAAGCAAAATAGGAATGGCTAGTGTAGTGATGATGAATCAGGGTGTCCTAGTTACATAATGTCTCTACAGGCCTCTCTCAGGCTTTGGATAACTCGTATTTATCCCCCTGTCTGTGGTCACTGGCAACATAACACTACCCCCCCCCCACACACACACACCCACACAGGCTGCTCACTGAAACACTCACTTCAGTGGCTGCAAACTGATACCCCCCGGAGAGAAGTGAGACCATTAGGATGGACTGACTCAGGGCAACCATTGACCGTATCACATACAGCAGGAGTTTGGGTCATCGCCTATGGTGGATTGGCATGGAGGCTAATGACATAGATTGCAGCCACAACACGCAGTATCAACCTTATTACAACGCTGTCCTTATTCTTTTGTCTGAGGTCTGTCCTTAGTGGGGCCTTTCACACTGTTCACACTCTCCTGCCAGTCAAACAGATTTCCCCAAAGTTCTCGTCTTGCAGTTAGGCTGGTTGAGTTCACTATTAGATATGATAATGTGGTTGATAACTGCTATGTTTGACAGAAGCTTAATTTTTGGCCGCATTCCATGTCGCAGGAAGACTGTTTTAGTCACTGCTGTGTTTTTCAAAGTCACTTTCTGGGTTTCAACCAGAGTATTATGGGAAGAGCTGAACTCACAGGGGACGTGATTGACAAGAACAGCTTATTAACATCCTCATATTCTGGTTTCCTTTTCTATTGACAAAGTCCCAATCCTATTCACTTGAATTCCAAAAGGGGTTGAATGAATAAGCTTATTTAAAGCCATGTCAGTGCTGTAAAAACATAGATGATCACTATGAATTAATGGAGCTATTACTCAGAGTCAGAGTCACACAGATATGAATACACATTAGGTCCCATAAATAATCTTTCTAACGACACTCTCCATGTATTAAAGGACTGTTCTTAATACCGCACGCTCGCTGTAAATGTCCGGTTTTACGACTAAGCTTGTAAAGTGGAAGAGTGTGCCAGTCTCTAAGCTCTATAGCCAGTCCGAATGCCTGTACTGCATTACTTTAAGAGGGATGGATCACTCTTGTGTCCATAGAAATGCCTGGATGGGATTGTGTCTGCTCTCACCATAAGCGGGGGCCAACGCTGAAACTGCAGATTTGGAATTGATGAGATACGTGAAGCCGGTGGTATGAAGTTCCTACGACATGAGGAGGAGTCACATGTCCATTAACCCAGCTTTGCTCCTAGCCATCAGGCTCATTCAACTGGGGGGGGGGGGTCCCCAGCAGCCACAGGGGTACGTGGGAGACTTGCGGAGGCGTAGGAGTTGGTAATTAGTGTAGGAGCCTTGGAGTGGTGGTGGAGCTCTGCGGTCAGCCTCGGCCCATTTCACCCTGGTACATAGAGCAGGTAGCACACTGGACTCTGGGGGGGGGGGGCTTCTGGCCCGGGGCCACATCATCTTCCGCCCCAGTTGGGCTCTCAGACGGGCATCAGAGAGAGGCCCCAGGGGTCATTTCTCCATCACGCTGCAAAGCTGCTCAACCACTCTCTGACTAGTGCACTGGCCTTCCATGATGGATGGCACTCGGGGGACGGGAACTGTGTGGGTCTGACATGCGCTTCCTTATTTCCAGCAAGTCACAGACTGGAGCCGCTCTTGGCCTTTAGGGCTTTTCTCACAGCCAGTGGAGGGTGTCCCACATTTTACTGAGAGGTTCTGGGCTCTGCCTCCTCAACAAGGAGCAGAGGAGCATTGCAGATGCACACAAAATCCCTCCCCAATCTCACGCACGAAAATGCTGCTCACCAAGAACCATGACAATATACAGCTCTCATCAAACTGACAAATATGCCTGTGGCATCATAAAACCAGTACCTTGGCTGCAATCATATCCACATTTAAATAACATCGAGGCCAAGACACCATAGCAATATAATACCACAGCACGGACAAAACATACCAATGGAAACATGCTTTACTCTCACGTCAGTGGAATTATTGCTTGAATGCTCTCAGCTGAACCACCAGGTTAAATGTCAGGAAAATATATCAATTGCGTGTAAGATTATGTATAAATAAATGATGTCATGCCAACCCCAAACATGCAGCATTGAATGTAGGCCTGTATTACACTCCTGAGATCCCACTAGGATACCAGGAGAGACAGGTGGGGGCTCTGTCATGCGCTGCAAAGGTCATTTAACCAAAACATTTGGCCTGACAGAAACACCTGAGCCTTAATGTCTCTGCTCGCCTGCCACTGCTCTGCCCCACCTGAGCCAATCGTGGTCCTTGCAAAAGGTTTCTCTGCTCCGGGATTATTACCGTCTAAGGATTCCAAGAGTCTTCCTCCAGGGGACCTGTACACTGACCAGTCTTTCCTATTGCTAATAGCCAGTCCGAAACAGAGGAATCATAATGTAAGAGCAAAGGGGAGGGTGAGGTCTGTTGGGTGGGCGGTTGGGTGGGTGGGTGTGTGTCACGGAAGGGCTGGTCTTCAGAGAAGCTCTTCTGAGCTGCTTCACTTCAAGGAGATTGTTATCGTGGAAAAGTAGACCAGACACAGGTTCAATAATTCATTAAAAATTCTCTTGAAAATGACCCACTTCCACTTTTTTGTGTGAAACATTCACATCTTGAAAAAAAAAGCTAGTAAGAGTGTCTTTTGACAGGCAGGGATGATTGGTGAAGGGATGTGCTGCTCTGCCTGTCCTCCTACTTGGTGTGTCAAGCATCACTGACATTCTAATGGCAATTTGGACGGTTTTGTAATAAGATTGAACGCCTCAGAATGTATAGAAAAACGATTGTCTCACATGAGTTTGATTATTGACAATTTGCTATATACCTTGTGTATGATATGTATACACACTTTGAAGACTTGATGACGTTGCCATTTAATAAACAATGCCAGAGCTTTGTAGACATCAATAGTCAAGTATGGATAGAATTGCCGTCCTCTCGTCTCAAGTTGTTTTCTGTGGTCCCACTACAACTGAGGAAAGCATGCAGTTTATCAGGCAACAGAAGTAATAACACATTGTGAACTTTACAGGGTCATGACAGTTTACATTGATGTGTATGATACTCCTGGTGATCAATGTGTGGCTACTGTTGAGCAATTCGATATGATCTCGCGCTGATCCTTGATAATGGCAACTAATGTCAGGTACTAAGGATTCTCCAAATGTTTTCAATAAATCTATTAAGGGTTGAAAATGGGACAGAAATATAGAGTAAACACATTGTTTATTATCTGTTTATTAGGAACACTTGCATGTCTTTAAAATACTAATATTAAAACATGTCACCATATTTTTTTTAAACAAGATTAGACTATATCAAATTTCCTTTCACAGATGACTAGTTTTACTTAGCCTTTTTTATGCAGATAAGATAATTTATGCGTACTATGTTAATTATGACAGTTACATGCCTACAACACAGACTTTAGTGCGTAGATTGCAAACCTGTAGTAAGTCAATGAGGTTAACTGTCAAAAAATGGTAAGTAACTCTCCATGGAAAATACACAGGTACCTTGTGTGTTTTTGCCTCATACTAGCTGGCTAGCTTGATAACCGCAGGGCCATCCACATACACTGGAACTAGCAGATTGGTTTGAAGTACAATATTTGCTTCATGTAAATCGTTGATATCTATTGCCGTTGTTCTGTCTGGAAGCATTTCAGTTATTCATTTGGGAGTGCTTCTCATATGTCATTCATTGGAGAGGTTTTTTTTATATGTAATATTTCATATCCTCTCAACCTCACACAACTTACTTAAATTAACATTCACAGAGAATCCACTCTTTTGAGACTTTGGAGTTTGGAGCGTTGTTTCAGAAACACACTTTAAGTGTCAGGTATCTGCTGACTCAACAGAACCGTTGGGCAAGGCTTCAGCAAACATGCGCAAAATGTCACTAGAATACCAACAAAATTCCACACCCATCCCCGTGTTTTACCAACATGAATTCACAACACATTCTGACAGAACCCCCCGTGTTAAGAACGCCCTCTGTATGAAAAGATATGTTCATAAATGAAGTCTTCTTTCCACTGTCTTGGGGTTCATTGAATGCATTTTTGATTCGCATGCGAACATTCACGTACCCTCATTAGAAGACCACACAGTCAGTCCCGAGTCTGAATGTCTTCCTTTTGTTCCCCTCCATCTTTGTGTGAACTGCTGCTCTCTAATGTCTGTCCCCCATCGATCACAAGAGCCCCGGCACACAATGGATAGCAGCCGTGGGGAGAGGGAGGCGTTTGCAATCAAACAGAGAGGAGCAGTGTGAAATCTCAGGAAGAGCAGCCCCCCCCCCCCCCCCCGTGCCCGTGGGCAGGGGATCAGACGGAGAGGAAGCCTACCTCCGACACCCAACGCCTCCCACTAGCACCCTGATGCAAGCGGCATGCAAACCCTCCCCTCACATGTCTGTCGGCTGTGGGCTTAGGCACCGCACGCGCTCCCCGGGTCCTGTCATCCGCGCACACGGCAGAGAGTGCGTGCCGCCACCGCGTTTGGAATCAATGATGGAGCTCATCGGAAAGGGAAAGAAAAAAGCAGAAACCCAAAGAGCTAGAGGTGGATGCGATTTTCAATGTGTCTCGCCGGGGTTCCCTGTTGTTCGTGGCTAAGTGTATCTGATGTAATAAATGGAATCCGTGAAATATGTTTAAAAATGAAACGAAGCGTAAGTGAATGAGCGGGAACCGCATGGGCCGCGACTGGGCTGTTTCCAGATCTTTAGAGTCCGGGACTCGCTGTGAAGGAAGAAAAATGGCATTGAGTCACCTCTTCAAAACCCAATCACCTGCTCTCTAAATCCAATCACCCCCCTGTTAAAGCCAGTGCCCTGGCAGAGCTGCGGCTCCCCCATCCGCCCTCTCTCTCTCTCTGGGCAGCCCGCTCTCCTCCTTCCCTCGGCCTTGTGGAGCAGCGCGCTCCACCCGTGACACGTGAGACGGTGAACTCGAAAGGGTTCGTTCCAGACCTGGAGCTTGATTTATTTTCCAGTCTCCACTCCCGGGAGAAACAACAGGTTCGGGTTTTGTTGGGAGAAATCCTCCTTCGCCCTCCTGTCTCCTGGCTGTTTCCTTCGCCTTCCTGTGCAACTCCTCTGATGGATGCGTGGTCCAGTTTCACCGAGCATAATTTTCACTGTTTATTTCAGCCCCGCCCGATATGTCGCGTGGAGCTGACGTGCGTGAGAGGTGAAAGCATCCGTGTCGTGTCCTTGTGTGTTTGGGATCCACGGGCCTCCCAAGTATTGCAGAGGTGGAGGCGGCCCAGAAGCCCTGCCTAATGACTGCATTACAGTTCGATGTGTGTACAGACACAGCAGAGACCAGTGGGGGAAACGGGTCCTGCGGGGTTCTTGGCAGGCCCGAAGGCCGCCATCTGTACATTCTAGGCAAACACATGTAAGGGTCGCTCTGCTAGCTCTGCACACTTGTTTTCCCTGCGAAAGGCACCGGGAGCTGAACTCAACACGACGCCGCCGTTGTTTGTGTTTCCCGGGGAAACGGCGCCGTCAAGTCGGGGGGGAAGAGGGTTATATTGACAGAGGCAACGTTTCCTGTGACCCGATCGGGGGGGGGGGGGGGGGGTCTTTTGCAGGGCTTTGACACGCGGTAGAGCCCCGCGCGACTATCGATTTGGATCTGTGTTGTTCCGGAATGAGGTCAGTAGGTCGTGGGCCTATTTAATTAATTAGGAACGGTACAGTGGAAAATGGATAACAATCAGGGACGTGGACTCATTTCAGACCTGCCAGTGACTAACAGCAATACCACAATAGGTTTACCCTGGGGCTGCCGGGGTCCCCGTGGAAACACATGTACTGCTATGCCGTGCGGGTGTGTTGCCCGATCATGCGTGCCCGTTTGTGTGTTCAACGTTTGTTTTTTCATTATTTCCCCTCTCCCGAAACACACGGGGGGCCACCGTTTTACGCCCGCTGCATTGCTAGACGGCAACCTACATGTGCCGTGTAACAGCCCCGGGGCATGGAACCGTGGGAGGCGGCGCCACGGGGACATCAATCCCCGCCAGGCACACCGTCCTAACCAGATTGCTGGATACTTAGCGACGACTGTGCGCTGAGGCCCAGTGCCCTGGCAACAGCTACACGGCAACAATCGCAGAGGTTGATCGTTGTTTCTCTCGTAGGTCGGGGGGGGGGGGGGGGGGGGGGGGGGGGGGGGGGGGGGGGGGGGGGGGGGGGGGGGGGGGGGGGCTCACCGTCCACGGTGAGCTGCGATTGGGTGTGTGCGCTGTCCGTCTCGTCCTCACAGCCTCAACTGAATGTGCTTGCCATTCTCTGCCCCTCTCTCTCCAGATATGCGTTCCATTCCCGACGTGGCCATGACGGGAAACTGCACACAGGAGTGCAGTGAGCTGGGCCACTCAGACGCCTGCTGGATGCCCGGGCAGCCCTCCCCGGTGCGCAAGACCAGGAACCTCCCCAAGCTCTCCACCTTCGTGCCTTACCAGGAGAGAGGGAGCCTGGGCCGTCTGGCCAACGGGAGCGTCAGGCTGGGCGGGGAAGAGCTACGAGCTCGCCTCCCCCCATCCCGTAGTGCCTATTCTAACAGCAGCCACGCCCCAGGTCAGGACTGCCCCATGGAGGAGGTGCCCCTGAGTGTCGCCTCTGAGTTCCCATCCACCTCCCCTCCTAGCCACACCCCCAAAAGAGAGATCTACCTGTGAGAAGGCCCCACCTCCCAGGTCTGAGTGGTGCACAGATGAGAGGAGGAGCCACAGAGACACACCCAGAAAAAGAAACGTGCTCTTAGGATCGTAAACGTCCGTTATTTGAAATAAATTCCCATTCTGTAGGACAAATGGGCTGTGATGCGCGGTATCATTGGTAGGTGCAATAGGAGTTTTTCAGTTTATTTATTTTATTTATTGACATATTTATTCGTTCATTAATGTATTAATTAGTTAATGTATTTATTTATTGATGCATTTCCTTTGAAAGCACTGGTTAAACACTTGTGGTAATATCACACTAAAACAAGAAACAATTGTTTCCTTAAACACAACTGATTTGCTTAGCTTAGCCCCACCCTGTGGAATGTTCTCTG
Source organism: Novumbra hubbsi (assembly GCA_016801125.1). Lineage (NCBI taxonomy): Eukaryota > Metazoa > Chordata > Actinopteri > Esociformes > Umbridae > Novumbra > Novumbra hubbsi. The sequence goes on from JACXGK010002861.1 coordinate 36,528, forward strand.
GAACTTTAATATGTGATCTGGGCTTTAGTGCCACAACTAGATAACATTCAACTGACAGGCGATAACGCCCCAAGGGTACACTTAGCGCTTTTGATTCAAAATCTAATGGGATGGTCTTTCTTATTGTACAGTGCTGTAAATACATTTGAATGGTGTACGCCGTAAACTGTATATATTCCTGTCTGGCTCAAGCCGATAACATTAGCCTCAGAATTTTAGCATTAGCTTTTCTTTGCTGCTGCTGTTTAAAACTTGATTCAAACATTTTTCAAAAGCTTAGATGGACGTTGTAGAAAGGCTCTTGATTGGATTCCATCATCTACTCACAATCACACACACACACACACACCCGTGACCCCCAGTCATGATAGAACCATGGCCTAAAAGGCCTCATGCTTCCTGGAGAGCTCCTCAGCCAGTAAGGAGAGCTGTGTGAACCTGAAAATATGTGTTTCACTGAGCCTCAGCACTGTGACCCCTCTCCTTTCCTGGAAACAATACACTTAGAAGCCAACGCTCATGGTCGAACAGACTATTCCCCATTCCCCCGAGCACACATTCTGATAGGGGTTGACCCTCTCAGTGTTGAGCATGTCGTTCTCGACCAAGATGGGACCATATTCTGTGTTCTGTTCTCTCCAATGCTAGGCCTCCCTTATGCCTGGACAACGCTGAGGTAATCCGTGTCTCTCCACGTAGAGTTCACTATTAACTTCAGTCCTGTTTCACCAGCCTCATTAGGGTTTCTTCTAACCATGCACATACATTTGAATAGTTCTGATGAATGCAAAAAGGAGCTATTCACACAGGTTTCAGTGGAGAACTCTTCAGTCCTGAGAGCCGCTGAAGTGACTGAGAGAGCTGTGACTAAACTGTCCCACAATAACTACGCTTTGTACATTCACAGACTGACTTCTGAAAGGTTTCATTCTGTTGTTCTCACTTTTAAAGAAGGCTACAGTATACTGGGACTAAGAACGTTTGGTGTGCGAGGAAAAAAAAGCGAATGCCAATGCCTTAGTAAAAAGAAAACTCTGGTCACCATTTTATTTCAAAACATCCATTTTAAATAAACTTAAGAATTATAGTTGAAGTGTACTTACTGTCTCATATGTCCAGTCCATTTCCAGTTTCCAGGCCAGTAGTTAGTCAGTTAGCCGCAGTTAGCCGCAGGTATCCGCAGTTAGCTGTTGCTCCTCCCTCTTCAATTGTGCTATATATAGAGCGCATTCCTGTAGGCTTCAGCAGCTTTCTCGGACAAAGATTTGTTTTCAAAGTCATTTCGAAATCAGACGTCTGGAGGACACACAGCATTAGTACGTAATTGGATGATGATAATGCCACCAGCCCGCCTCACGGCACAGTAGCATTACTCATAGCTTTTGATTGGTCGACTGATTCGATTAGATTTGTACCGTTGCCCCTGTTTTGACCACAGTGTATTTATATGAAGAGAGAGGCCGTGGGTCTGGTCTGATTGGGTGGAAGAAGTCTCTGCTCCCGTAATTACTGTGAGTAATGAGTCCTGAGCGAGGGCATATGTGAGCTTACACCCTGAGGACAATGAAACAGCTACAAAATACAAATCCATCCGCAAAACTACAATCATTTAAAGAGGGGTATTTTTTTTTATCTCCACTTGCCTCATCGCAACGCCGTGAGGCAGCACAAACATAACAGCAAAAGTATGAACATTTATGAAAATTACTGGACATGGCGATGATTAAAGAAGGTGGGTGATTATTCTAGCCTTTAGTAAAAAAGATGCTTGTGCTGTTTTCAAAGCCATTTAACCACGGAAATAAAATCCAGCCAGAGTCTTGATACACTGTGATGAAGCCGCTTCGGCACCCTCTCAGAGCAGCGCAGAGCCGCTTTGCAGAGCTACATCAGCGGGTGAGTTTACTGACCTGGAATTAATGATAAGTGTGAAAGATAGAGATGAGTAATAAAGCTAACGTCACAGAGCCTCAATCACTGGCTTTGTCTCCTACGCTCTGTCTGACTTCTTTTAGAATCACTGGCTTTGACTCCTACGCTCTGTCTGACTTCTTTCAGATTCCCTGGCTTTGACTCTATTTCGATTCCCTGAGTCTTCGGACGTAACCCTGAATATCTTGAGTGAATCTGGCATGAATCACCAGGTTTATCTCTTTACAAATGACGGTCGGAATTACTGTGTGGCTTCTCTCTGATTTGTCTGAAACAATGGTCTTGACTCAATACCATATCATACAAATTGGTTTAAGTTTACACCAACACCCGTCGTTTCATCCATTTTTCTTCTTTTTTCAACCTGAATAACTGTGTTGTACTCCTTTACTACAGCCTATATCAATCGGACTGATTCTTTGTATACTCAATTACATGGTTTTACCTCTCTTTTGAACTCATGCTGAAAATTTGATTTAATGTTGGCCAAGTATCAAAGCAGGAGGACGGCCTGACAAGCCATCATTACTATCCAGCATGTAAGTCATGTTGAGTTGATATGATTCATGTAAAGTCCAGTTCACCTGAGCATCAGCGGTCTCTCTGTAGTGGTCCAGTATGGTGATTGTAGCTGTGAACTGATGACATGATGTCACACTGAAGAACGGGCAAGTGATTCAAATCACTCATAGCACTGTTTTCATTTACACAACGTGTCTTGTGCCCACTGGAGTTGGGGTGCATTGCATATCAATTCCAGGGAAAAACGGTGTTTCAAACTCCAGTTCCACATTGCCCTTATTACATTTCATTAAACAGAGTTTAAACATATATTTCTGTGTATGTCTCCTACATTTAGTGGAATACACAATTAACCCCAACCCCGGTGCCCACTCTCTTGTAATTTTGAGGAGTAAAGGCATTCACACGAAGTACAAGATGTGGGTTCCCCTGGTACAAGATGCAGGTTTTTTTTCTAAACTACCTAAAACCAGTCTGTGTAAATACCCCAATGCAGGTTTGATTGAATTGAGCCCAAAGTCTCCTTACTAAATCAAAGTGAGCTATATGTGACAGATCTCTCCTTAAGGTGTATTGTACATAGTTCAACACATCCCTACGTGTGCTGTCAAGCCGGCTATGAGTTTAGCATGAATTCCAAAGATAATTGGTAGAAATTGTTTACTGTTTTCTGCTGAAATGCTAGTACTGGTTTCTGTTCAAGATCCCTCTCCCATTGTCATTCGCTGCCCATTTCATTACTGTCCCAGACAGGTCACACTAAAACAAAGACAGCTGCCTTGAAAGTATGTCTTTGCAGGAGATTATAAAGTCGTTATCCTAATTGTTGGTTATATTTATATAGGAAAAAAATGCTTGTGATGCCATGTTTTTGTACAGTTTTATGTACATGCAAGTGAAGCTTTTTAAAACTTACAACAAAAGTCAATGGCATATAAAAATTGTAATGTGTTTCTTGAGATGTGCACATATTGCCTTGGTTGGATTTCTCTTTGAGCCAGTGTGAATGTGGCTGTTCCATGCCTGCTCCGTGGTCCTCACTGGCTCCCTGCTCCCGAGGGCTTTACCAGACTTTATGTTTATTGTGAACAGTGGATGGTTGGATCCTGTTTGTTCAATACCCATGTGTTCCGTTTTGTTCGGTTTTCGCATGTTGAGAAAAATTCCCTTATGATAAGTCCTCAAGAAGTTTGTATTAAAATGAGTCCAGGAAACAATGCTTTACGTGGCTTATTGAGTGTTGTGTTTATTGATATAAGTTTTCACTGTACATTTATCAACTACTTTAATTGTGTGAAATCATTACAAATGCATCGATCACTTGTAGCCTCTCAGCGTTTAATATTGGTATAACATCCAAAAATAAGTAGTCATACCCTCTATTAAAATTCTCCTGAATTGCTGTTTAAAAAACAATTACCAATTGCCTTTTTTGGACTTCGTGGGTATTACATTGGAGCACTGTGTTGAAAGATGACTAATCTGAAACGCTTGAATAAGGGCAAGCCGTCACTTTTTAGAAATATACTGTAGTGCTGACTGTCTATCTATCAATTATTAATGTCTGCACTCTCTAGATAGGAAGGAGACCCTCTCACTTGAGGGATGTGCTGGCTCAGTGTCGAGAATATTACCTAACTGAAGGACTGAAGCGTTCAAATTGCTATTCAGAGAAGACACTTAATGTTTTGTTAGCTAACCAGAGGGAGACAGAGAGAGACCTAAGACTTTAAACACTCAACCATACACTAAAAAGACCAGACAATAACGATGATATTGTAAGAAAAGCATCTCAAAGTAGCTTCCCATACTACATGTTTAGCATTTTTAAACAGTGGTTTCAACACTGTATAAAGAATAAATTACTACTCTTAGCACAAACTCCTTCTGGTTGGAGTGAGTACACTCAAACCTGTACCACTTTGGTGAGCGGTGGTCAGAAAAGCACATTGCAACCGCATAGCTGACCAGGGAGGTTGAGGCGGAACAAACTGACCCCTCCTGGATGACAGGAAAACTGCACTGTGACACTTCAGAGCTTATAGGCAAGATACAGTTGTTCAAACTTGGGACTCCTGGGTTTTCCCCCTGTCTTCACATCTCGATCTATAAGGGTATTTCTCTCTTTTCCCATCTACACCAAACTTTCTCTTAACATCCATCTTTTCTTTTTAAAAGTGAATTTGGAGTTTGTCAACCACTGTTGATAATGTATTGAGTTAATTAGCACTTGCAGTAACGGCCCATATCAGTTGTGATTTTACCAAGAACGTTTCGGTGGGCAGTTTCCAAGCTCACATCCATCAAAACTACACTAAACTACACATTGAATGCCCCACAATAACAAATCCAAGGGAAGTTTTGAAACACATGGAGAAACACACACCATTTGGGTTATGTTCAGTTTATAGTCACTAAATTACTCAGATGAATAATGTTTATTTCAATGCAAAAGAAATGTCCGCCTGATAAAACATTGAGACATTGTAATAGCATATCAAAAAACAGCAAAAACACCTGGTTATTACAATGATTACCAAGAAAACAATGAAGCAACAACGTTTATGCTGAAATTTCCTATAGCAAAGTTACAGTTCCTTGTAACAATAATACATGTTGTATAGCACCAACCTCAAAAACAGATGTTAGACACAGCTGCTCCATTCATCCACAAACCACTCCACTTTTATTCTGCTTTCCGGGTTGCTATATTTTAGTGGATGGCCTAATTTAAATTTTTAGTGGCTGACAAGTGCTGAAATGTTTTATCTCTACATTTCATTCTTAATGCAAAATGTAAAAATGACATTCTTGGAGATTGGCTAGTCGACGTTATCTGTGACGACAGCTAACTAAACTGGCTAGCAAACTTGAAGATGTGATAAACACCAAGCTGTGAGGTTGGTGTGTGAATTCATCGGTCCAACCAAATTTACTCTACATAAAAATGCTTCTGTGTGGCAAATGACCTTGAGCCTTCCTGGGTGGGCGCTTGTAATGTGTGTCTGACAGCACCCAAGAGGGTTGAACTGCCTGGAATTCACAGAATGTGTTGCATGTCCCAATTAATTCATTTTTTTTTCTCTTTCACAGTAATTTGGAATACACTTACCAACCAAACCACTGAGGTAGCATCAACCACGTAAAGCCAAATGCACACAACCTGAGAAAATGTGTCAGGGCTGACCCCTGACCTGCCCTTAAGCACCTGACCACTGAGAAGGGGGCCTACCAGAAATGTGCTTTTTTAAATAAAACAGAAACTAAACTCGCTAGCTAATATAAAGCTAGACTGACGCACATTAATACCATGTGTGCACGGAACACAGCGTCATCTCCTGTATGATGGCAGGGCTGGGCTCCCGTCAACCCCAAAGACGCACCCGGTCTTCCCTGTGTTGCAGTGGCTCCTGTAGCCTGTTCTCTTCAAGATGGAACCCTCCCCTTGGCTACTGCTGCTGTTGATCTGCCGTTGCCGTGGAAACCTGGCCGCTCTCTCTCTCTCTCCTCTCTTCCACCCACGCTCTTCTTCCCTCGCTTCGTTAAGCGCTCTGCTGCTGGCAATTAGAAATAAAATCAGCAGCAGGACTGGCTGCCTTGAAACACACTCTCCAATTAAACACTGTGAAATAGCAATGTTTCTTAGAGCTACAGCCGCTCTCTTTGTGTGCCCTGCAGCCATGTTTCTGAAAGACGGAACTGTGCGCTGCTTGTTTTGGACGAGGAATGTGTCCAAAAGCAATCTTTCTTACAAATACAGTAAATTCATTTACCGAATGGATCAGCTTTCATCTCAGCATGTTATTGTTCCAAATGCTATGTTTTCAGAAAACATAATCCGCGCTCTTTTAGGCAAGGACATGTTCCCGACACTGCGTTACACCACCTTCGTTTCAGTTTGGAAGTCCTTTATGGGTGATGGCACCAGATATGCATCATCACACGTGTCTCGGAAACGCACGAGCCAACACGTGTCCTCCTGTTCCTCTTCGCACGACAGTGACAGTACATCCCGGATGCAGATGCACATTTAAATGTGCCTTCAATTTCCACATATTTTTGCACGCATGACGGTCCTTGAAGCTTTATTACTGTAAGGTACGGACGTTTGTGGTTCAGAAGCCCTTAAATCTCATAGAAAATCACTGGTGTATAGTCTTAGCCATCCATTTGTTTTACTGTCTTGTGTATTGACTTTCATACACTAAAGATGTAATTGCTGCATTAAAATCAATAGAGCAATTTAAACTGCATCATCATTACTGGAGTTTTTGTGTAAAGTCGATAACTACACTTGAAAAGATTCCGCACTGCATGTCCTACATAAACCAGCGTCATTATTTGAGAACACACATACCACACACAAAGAGGGACATTCACACACGCGCACACGCAATAGCACACAACCAAACACACTAATAGCACGCAAAAATCCTTATCAGTCAATTTCTATGATGGTTGAAGTGCAACCTCTCTCTACTGCCTGTCATCGGAAGCTCTCTTCCACTCATTAGCAGTCTATTACCTCCACCAGAGTTCATTCTCCCAATCATCTGTGATTCCTGAAATACCTGGGAGCATTCTATTAGCTGAGACACAGCTCACCCATTACAGTCACAGGCAGTGGCGGCTCAAGCCTTTTCGGGGCCCTAAGCAAAGCAGCGGTAGGCTCATTAGCAGTCTGTGCCCCCTAGGGTTCGGGGGGGGGGGCATAAGCAACTGTTTATGACGGTTACGCTTTGAACCGGCCCTGGCCACGGGCAACCCGGATAGAAGCCCGCGTAAACGGCCATCACCATCAATCTATCAACACTGAACACAAACGCCAGGGATTACCTGCACGCGCGGGGCCCTGTCCATCAAATGGGGCCATGACGTGTCAGTGCCGGGTTCACCCACGAGTTGTTCGATTCTACTAATGAATATTTGCCTGCGAAAAAGGGTGAGACATCACTCAGAAATAACAACCTTGGATTGTTGGATAGAGTTCTCACAGCTCTATCCGTTCTAACGGACTGAATTGGAATTGATAGCCGTCCACAAAATGTAGGCGTGCTGCTTTCCAATTATGATTTTTAACTGAAGTTTATCCAGTTCCCACTGTGCGCTGTCTCCTAGTCGTTCCACTCCGTTCCCCCACAGTTTAACTCTGTCATTATTGTTTAATCATTATAGGGTCTGGCTACATGGCGGAAGGATAGCGGCAATACTCAAAGTACTTGTAAACAGCCAATGCGATCATGTTAACCCTTGTAATGATTTCTGTTGTTACACTAATCAAAAGAAGAAAAATACTCAACATTTTCAGTGCACCATTACACTATTTTCATACTATATTCTCTAAAAATAACATTCATTTTTAAAGATCTACCAATTTAGCAATCTTGCATTCAAATGTGGCTTTACACTGACTAAAATCTAAGGTTTCTAAAAAAGACATGGGTTAATTAAGGGGGAAGACATTATATAAATAACAGTGACTTGTTATCCGAGTAAAATTCCACTCCTACAGCCTCCAACAGAATATTGTCACACACCCACACATACATACACACACGCACACACAAATTAAAGCATCTGTAGAAAGCAAATTTGCATTTGAATAGCAGAAAAGGGGTTTTAAACAAGAAGCAAAAGGCAGCATTAGCTGTTTGTTTAGCAAATTAACTAGAAATTACAGCCAGTCATCTTCTATTTTCCTGTTTTGCAAGAACAGAGGAAAATAAAAGGGCTTTAACATCTATATGGATCAGACAGTGGCTTTAATGAAAACAGTCCTGTGATTCAGACAGACCCGTGGGATTCCTTCAATATCTCGTCTAAGATGATTTTTTTTATCGTTCTGTTCACTCCTACAGGTTTAGTATTATACTGTACAGTAAATCATACCGGCCTAGCTTCTATAAATGTGGGATTAATGAGAGTCTAGCCTGTATAAAGGCGTGTTGAACACTACAACATCTCAGTGTCAGCTGGGAGAGCACGCTAACCACTGACCTGCCTGCCAGTCGCCTGGCGCAAAGGATCCACTTAAACCGCTCTCCGTTTACACCTCTAAACCTGAGAAACATGACACTTAGGCAGTAATCTAATTACCACAACTAGAAATCCAAATGGAATTAGTGCTGTTTGCCTTTCCCATAGATGTCACGTCGTAGATGTCTAAGGTACATTAGCGCTGTTTTCCCTTTTCTGGCTTGCGTTCTCTTAGCCAGTTAGAGCCTCATTCCGTGTCACAATGTCTAATACTACATGCAGCAGGAATGCGGATGCACACGCTGAGAAGCTGTTCAGACTGTAACGGGCTCCCATCATCTGGCGTTTACCTTGCTAAACATTCGCACGTGTCCTCCTGCTTTATACCCGCAGAGGTTTGGGAGCCGCCGTCACTGTCTATTATGCAATGTCCCACAGCTCCTCCACGGACCCATGCGGCCTCTCACGGCCATACGGAACCCTCATGCCCCTTCCCCAGCTCCGAACCCTGCGCTCATATCCTTCAAATAGATTCCCGGCCACGGCGGTGACCTGCGAAGAGCTACCTTCTCCGGCTACGGCCTCAGCTACAGGCCCTATCAGTGACACTTCGCACACGCTCAACATCAGCAGCCGATTGATAGTAATCTCTTTAAGCAGGCTGACCTGGCTCCTCTGAAGGGTCCCACGTCTAACCTTTAGGAGCGGCTGACCCATGTCTTTAGGGGCGGCAGGCTTGGACCGGGAGTTGAGACTGAGCGTGTGCACACGGGAGAGTGTCTTGAGTCGCGGAGCTCGGTCAGGGAGTGTACACACGACTCCCGGCTGTCAAGGCCTCTGAGCTAAGCCCGCTTCTCCCTGCATGGCCAGTCATCTATTTCCCCTCTTGTGGTCAATGGATTAGTTCCAGCTCTATGCCCAATCATTTATTTATGGTCTAATGGTCAGCCAGTTATTTCCGGGCTCATGGTCACTCATTTACTTCCAGCACTGCGGTCAGTTAACTGTACTTATTTTGAGTACTGTGGTCGCGTATTTCCGACCGTGTGGACCATGATGGAACCAGGATGGAACCCTGGGCTGCGATATGCTGTCTTACCATTGGTGAGCAATGTAACCACGACAAACGTTTTCCTGTTAGCTTTCATTAATTGCCAGGGGATTTCGTTAATCCAGCGAAAACATGGCATTTCTGTAAAAAAGTGATGGGACTCTCAAAAGCTTTTGCCATCAACACGATGGGAACCAGGTTCACTGTGTGAGAAAAAAAAATACAGACGGTGGTAGTGTGTGTGTGTGTGTGGTTTCATGTGCATGTGTGTTTCTCTGGGGGTGCGTTTTTGTGTGTGTGTGTGTTTGTGCGAAGACTGCATCGGAGGCAAACGTCAGAGTATCTGCTGTAAAGGGATGGAGCTGGACAGGTTTTGTTCCTGTGGTCCATGGCCGTGTTTTGTTGATGGCTATGTACAGACAGATCGTGTAGGTGTGTGTCAGCTAAGTGCTGTATGTAAGCTTAGGAATATGGAAGACAATGAGGGCGAAACATTGGACACCAGCGGCGTGTTTGTTTACGCGTCTGTTCAGAGGAAGAGCAGTGTGTTTACAGAGACAGGTGGGGAGTTCAAGCAGCAAAGCTGTGCTTGGCTGATGTCTGGTTGATGGGTTTGTAAAGACGTTTGTGAGGGGATGCGGAGGGAGAGTACTGCACTCAGTTAGGAACGCTGTTACTGCCAGAAGAAGAAGAATTGGCAGCCCCTGCAGAAGGATAGACAGCCTACATGATGGAGTAGAGAAGGAATTCTCATTTAGAAGATGAATGCTGACAGGGCGGTTCCCAGAGGAGCTGCTCCTTCTGTCCAATCTGAAATCTAAAGTAGAGGCCCTTCTGATTAACTAGGCGTACCTGGGCTGTTAGTGGGTTTCAGAAGCCACCATTACCGCATGTCTATCTGTATGTAGTCCTTCGCAAATGGCCGATGCAAACTCATCCTTGATTTTACCGAAGTTGTTGAAAGTTATTCTCTTTTGAATTCATAGATGCATTAGTTGTGTGATGGCGGCACATTCCTTTTCATTTATTCATTAATGCTTCTCACTGTACTGTATGTCTCTGTTATGAATCAAAAGGGGACATTTCTCAATTCATGTGAGCCTGAACAGTGCCCTGATTTCTAAAGGCAAAATTATTTATTTCATAGAGAGGATCTTTCTGGAACGCATTACTCTTTGTCTTTCATGGTTTTGCGAATGTCAACACATGCTGGTACTAATAAAGCTGACGTGAACAAAAACCTGCCCCCCCCAACAGGTTTACCCCCCCCCCCCCCACACACACACAAATGTCAACTATGAAAAAACAAACCAAATAGTGTAATGATATAGTGATGGAAAAACTATCTTCTCTCCCCGTCTTTCTACTGACGGTCTGCTTCTGCATTCTGAAATAAAGCCCTTTTTCTTCCTCCGCCCTTATCTCTGTCAAGTGATCTCACTCTCAAAATGAAACTCACTTCCTTGCTGTCTATCAGATCTAATTAGACCCCTCACTTTCTCACTCTGTCAATCCATTCTAATTAAAAGTATCTCATTCTTCCTCCCTGTCTGTGTGTCCATCACCCTCTAAAGGTCTCACCACTCTTCTCCACTCCCTGAAGCTCCTAACTGGAGAAAACTCTCTGTCCTTTCAGTGGTCTTACTACATTAGACAGAGAGCTGTTAGTAAATTGAAGATCATTGTGTCGTTTTTTGGGCTTCACCGAGTCTCAATGGCCTAACAATGCAGCCCCAGTCCTTGCCACCCAACCAATCTAAACACAGCTTTGTTTGTTTTCTTTTTCGTTTTTTTTTTCTTCAGGAACTCCAAAAAGGCTTTTAGAATTCGACTTTTTCTTTTTCTTTTTCTCTTTCATAGATGCTAGCGAAGTTTCCCTTTTTGCTCTCTGTGCGTTTCATCTGTTTCCTGCACCACTGCTGGTGGCTTTAGATCCCCCCCTGGGGAGAATCCTCTTTGTGGTCTCAGTTTGGGACTTGCCTTGCATTCTGTTCATCTAGGGAGACACAAACAGTCTGTTCGACCAGGGAGATACAAACATCACACCTACCAACCTACCTACCAACGTACCCCATCGTCTCTCCGTTGTACAGGCAACAAAAAACACTGAAGTGAAATCAAAATCCAACTGGGTATTTGACGTGCTTCTCAGTACCATTATATTCCACATGCCGTGAGATGTTTTGATGGAAATGTGTCTTTAGTAGGCCTGGGAATTGGGGAAGTGGTGAAAAACATCTCTCAACTGCTTTAGCTTCACACACGTTGTTGTATTACATTTTGTTCAGGGTTTCATTCTTCTGGGTTCTTCCACGGAAGAGAAATTGTTAAATTGTATGGAAGTGAGAAAGAAAAGGCCTTGATAACCTCCTGACTTTTTCTTTACAGTTTCCTGGAAGAATGGAAAAGTACCCTCATGGGTATACAATAAGTTGTCTGCATAAAGTGATGAAAAGTGTGCAGATGGGTTCTTTTTTTCTCTGTAATACTAATCATTTATCCGTAAAGTGCTCCATTGTTAGAGAATATATGAAGCCAAAATTCAGATTTAAAAAAAAAAAATTGCCGCCAAACTGACATGTTTCAATATTATAATGAGTTGTTCCTTCACACTTGACTAAACTTGAATTCTTCCTAGCTCTTGTGAGACGAAGGATGTTTTAGCTCCCTCCTGTTCTTACCACAGAAAGAGGGAAGAAAGGCGCGGTCAGGTTCCTGTGATTCATCCTGGAAATGAAAAAGAATAAAGCCACAACTTCTAAAGCCAATTACTGAAATATTGCCTGTTTACTTTGCTTCTCCTTTCAAGAGAAATTTCAGTGGACGCGGTGACATGGTGTCGTTATCGCCCGGTGATGATGTATTGGCCGGTTCCCTTCTCATTTTGTGTGTGCTGTAATCTCCTCTCACGGAGAGGTAACTTTAATGCCCTGTTGTGTCTGTGCCTGTTCCTGCAGTGACTAAGCGTGCAGATAGGGAACGTTTACTCAGAAGGTCTTTGCGGTGTTTTCGATGAGACGCTGGATGCTGGTGACAAATCAACTGCCGGCCCGCGGCGGTGCTAACGCAGAGCGCTACAGCCGTTCATGCAAAGCGATGTTTCCATCCTGCCAAAATTAGATTCATATCATGTGGGAACAATCCTTCCTGAGACCAAGAGAAAAGCAGCCCGGCACAGCATCCCCTTAAAACCAGTTGAGGGATTGCATTTTGAAGGGAAAGAGCACAGTAACTCTACAGATGACACAGCTGACCATTTGTTTGTGTGCCAGATAAACCTTCCTACAGTACCTGTTCTTATCATTGTCAGACCTGGGCTCCTCAAACTAATCCGACCCAGAAATACTGCGCTGTTCTTTAGCCAACAGGCTTTTTTTGGGGGAGGGAAATACAATAGCTCATCTCCGACTATTAATTCAGACCTCTGCATTATGCATTGGGGAAAGCTTAATGGAATAGAATTTACCTGCAGACGTCTGGAACAGCAAATTATTGCTCTTCTTAAACAGAAAATGAACAGCCTCCTGTTTTATCTTGCCCTGCAGGATGATTGACATAATGGGTTCTGAAACAAGAAAATAAAGGAAGTTCACGGTCCAGAATTATTATTAACATAAATATATAGCCAGATTTCATGGAAACTGACTTGGACAAAAAAAATCTAACTCAATAAGAAGTCTCCAGGACTCTGGTTAAGCTGTGTACTTAAAACCAGCCCTAAAAGACAAAAAAATTTATGAAATACAAAAAAAATAGATGACCTTATTTAAATTTTTTGCAAAGGCAGAGAAGAAAAAAAGAATATACATTTGGGTGATATATTCTTGTGATAACGTGGAGCAGCCAGGACGCATGATCAGTGGGGGACTAAAGAAGTGGAGCAAGCTAGATGTCATCTGTCTGTGTCCTCCAGCACACTGACAGACAGTCTCTCATGGCACTTTATTATCTGTGGGAGTAGTTATAAAAATTATAGCTATGCTTCAAATAAATGCTCCATTACTCATGTCAAAGCTCTCCAAAGTAAAAATATCATCTTTTTATGGTCAGGGATATTGTGTACTGACTGTTGAGGATGATGCTTGCGCCATCTTGCCTGTCAAGAGTGTAATGCAAATGTATTCACCTGTTAGAGACATAGAGGTCAAAGTTGAGTGATGAGTGAGACCTGTGGGTACACTATGGGTGGGTGAGACCTGTGGATACAGTATGGGTGG
>JACXGK010002862.1:0-50176 GCA_016801125.1 Novumbra hubbsi
TATGTTGGTTATCATTATACTGTACACATACTAGCAGGAGTATGTTGGTTATCATTATACTGTACACATACTAGCAGGAGTATGTTGGTTATCATTATACTGTACACATACTAGCAGGAGTATGTTGGTTATCATTATACTGTACACATACTAGCAGGAGTATGTTGGTTATCATTATACTGTACACATACTAGCAGGAAATCGTCTGCCCACCACTGCTTTAGATAGAATGGCTAGCGGTCAACCTTCCCTGATTGAAAACACTTAATTTCCTTACCAACATAAAAGTGCCTATCCTATAACGCTTTGTGCATTTATTACACCTTAAACCAGACAAACTAAGACTGATGCTTTCTATTCTATAATAATTCAAGACAATATGAATAAACAGAGACTCATTTGGAGGGGCAGGGTACAACGTCTCTTCATTAGAGCAATCGGAAGAAGAAGAAGCCTTTCTTTTCCAGATCTGGTAGTAATTGCTGCCATTACTTTGCCACCACTTTGCTTTTGTGGAAGTACACATAATGAAACTAATGGCCCTTCTGGTGGGCCACAGGAAGCCAGATATCACAGGGAACAATGGTCCAGAGATAATTTACGTTGCACTGCCAGAGACACACATAGAGAGTGGTCTTAGGAGAGGGTCACTCCCAAACCTCTGCCCTTAATGAAACCCACAAACATTATGTCGTACTCGATGCATTAGCAGCAAGTGACTGAAAGTGCTAGCGGATCTGAGGCGGAAAACCACAGATAACAAGAAGCAATCAAAACGCTGGCGCGTGTGTGGCAGTGCGTGTGTTTGTGTGTGTCTGTGTGTGTGTGTGGTAAAAGGCGAGAGACGCGGTGGATGTGGGTAATGTAAAAATAAACAATAAAAGAGAGATGGTTCCCTCCAGGGGTGCTCGCCTCCTCAGTCTCCTTACGGAGTTAGTCTGAGAGGAGGCAGGGCCGAGTGCCCACCTAGTTTCCTGTTGTTTCTCACACTAATGCTCTGAACCTATTAGTGTACAACGCCAGCTACGTAACCATTACAGCATTGCGTCTGTATTTCCAAAGCACAATTCAGACAGGATTAAATTTACAGACAGCTGGGAAAACATTTTTACAGTTATTTTCTCACTCAAAATTGACCATTCAGAAGAAAGCCTGGAAGCCGTTCCAGACATATGACAGCGTGTCAAACAGTCAAGGGACATGACAGCGTGTCAAACGGTCAAGGGACATGACAGCTCTCAGTTTTCACTGAGACATAATAAAAAAAAAAGCATGACAGTGTTCCAGCACACACGACTAGACACAAACTCACACGCACTCACCAGGTGAATATGAGGCAAAACAGAGTTGAGATGAGGATGACCACTTGGTAGAACATGGCAGAATGTGTTCTCTGAGTGGCGCGATGGAAGTCATTCTAGGGAGGAGAGGTTAAGAGAGGCGATTGGTGAACTTTTTACATCCCTGTGTTGCCTTTACCACCAGCATTCCATACTGATTCACCAGGGTCAGAGGTTCATAAGGCTGTCTATACCACAAGCATTCCATACCGATTCACCAGGGTCAGAGGTTCATAAGGCTGTCTATACCACCAGCATACCATACTGATTCACCAGGGTCAGAGGTAACACTCACAATCATGATCTCCAAGGATTTCTTAGCCAACCAGCAGTTGAGGAAGACAGGGATGAAGAGGTTTCGCAGAGGGACATAGATGATCTAAAACATGGAAATAAGGATCAGCAAAAAAAATGAGAGCTTTTGTAAAGAGCCTGATCCCCTCTTAACACACATCAACAGAAAGATGGAAAGCCCTTGATGTGTTTCCTGTACAATTGTACCTTTTCTGTAGGTACCATTGCAGGAGACTTTGACCTAAAATGCTTATATTTATTCTCCGTACATACAACTGAATACTTAGCCACGCTTGAGCATTCGTTCAATAAGTAGACACAGTAGCTCAAAGGGTCCAGGGATTGTCAACAGATCGGGAGCACTGATCCAGGATCAGGTCCAACCTTTTACTCATGATGATCTGAAAGGTGATCTTGCTTACGGAGATCACGAAGGGCACTGTGTTACCAATCTCCAAGATGAACTTGAGACTTAGCATCTGCTCCCAAACGCTCCCCTGAGAACCGAACAGAGAACAATCACATCTCCTCATTTCTTTCTTTGTGTTCTTTCCCATCATTCTTTGCAGTTCTTCTTCATAACCATTAAACTTTGTAAAGTGGCCAAATTAGAGCCATTGTGGGTAGCGGGTCTGTCCAGTAAAAGATTGCTAGATCAAATCCCAGGGCAGGCAAGGTCACAAATCATAAGGCCCACTGAGCAAGGCGGTTAACTGTAATTGCATGTGCTAACAATGCTAACGTCACATCCTGCTAAGGCAGAGGCCGTGTGAAATGCTGTAGCCAGCGTGATGTTGACATGACTGTGGAACAGACAGTACTGTGAGGGTTTCCTGAAGGTGGGTTACATCCTATGGAACTCACCTTGCAACTCAAGTATGTCACCAGAATTGTTTCAGAAAGACAAATAGTCGCAACAAACACCTGTTGATGAAAAAAACATGGACAAAATGCTTTTAAAAATTATTTCACATGCTTGACATGTTGAGAAACAGCAAACTGTAACACCCATCCGTGCATAGTTAAGATTTAAGTTGAAATCTGCTTGGCAGAAACATTACACCTGTAAAACCCATATGAAGAAACTTCGTTCAACCCATATTATGGGGGACCTGGAGAAAGAAAACACAGACACATTGGTTCAGTGATCAACATGAAACTGCCGGACAGATTGGTTCAGTGATCAATATCAAACTGCCGGACACAATGTGAGAAGGAACAGCTAAAGTGGCAGTGATAAAGATAACTTAGCAATAAAACATGAGGAACTGTCAAGACAGAACCCAAAACGAATGTCCGGTATTCAGGTCAGAAGCACGTTGTTCTGGTGTATCCTGTCAAAGTGAGTGACTGGTCTGTAGTTGACAAGTTAGCCAAAGTTTATTCTCCTCCTGAACTTTTATTTACATGAACAACAATTACACAAAAGTTAACACTCACCAGTCAATGTATAAAAACGTATGATTCTGAACGGGGCATCCAAAGCTGTAAAGTACAAAAGACCAATTTGAGAACATTAAAACCATGTTGGTTTCCAGGTATAGAAATGTAACTATTAGAATCACTATGAACATGTGAATGGCATGGTGTTGTCCTGTGGCCCCCTCCTGTCTTCCCTGAGAACAACCCAGAGATTCATCAGGATGGAATGGTGTCCAATTTTTGTTAAAAACCAACAGTTTCTGGGACTGTTCTATAAACACCTACAGTCCCACGCGACATTGAATAGTCCTTACCAGCTGTGTTCTTTTGCTGGGTCTTCGGCTAAAACCCGATACATGTACAAGACACAACTCAACACCTTCAGGGAGAAGTCAAACACTCTTATACTCAGGCCTGGGAGACGGAAAAGACGGAGGTGAATGATAAGTTCCTTATCATGAAACTTGACTGGGACAAACTCTGGACCCCACAGGTATAATTTGTTTGACAGTCTGACTGATGCGATCCGCTACTGACGGAAACAAAAGATACCATATGCAAAGTGCACTGTCAGGTGTATAGTCCAAGGAACTTTACTGAGAAAACTCACTTGATCTTTGGTTTTTGATGAAGAACAGTTTAAGCTTTCCTTTGAAAGTGCATTCATTTGGAAAGAATTGAACTTGGACCCTGTAAAGAGGAAATGTAAAGAGTTTTAGTGGATATATTTAGTATTTTATATTTGAATTAAAAAGAAATATTCAACCTTATTTCAGCAGAGGAGTTCATGCTGAGACAAAAGGTTTATTTTGTTTACATGGGTCCTGCGTCAACACAATTATTAAGGAGTAGAAAGTATGGGGACACCTCCCAAAAATGAAACATACACAATTCATAAGACACACACAAATTCTTAATGGAAATATAATGAAAAAATCTGTTTTTAGCAGCGTTTCCACATGAGTAAGTCTGGGTCTTAAACAAGCGCGATGTATCCACGCATTTACACTATACCATGTGACTGTAGTAGAAAAATTCAAACACTATGAGACTCTGTAGGTGTCCAAAAAATGGTTACCCTCATATACAGCTAGATTAAAGTGTATTATGTGAAACAGCCATCCTTCTTCCTTCAAATCCAATCACAACATGACATTTTGCATTTTGGGGAATAAATACTAGTCTGTAATATTTAAAGATCACGTTTCAAATACTCAACCTACCTGTCTTCATTCTGTAAATTCTGATCTCCGAGGAGTAGGTCCTTGAATCTATACTTCGGGGGAAGAGGGGGTACTTCGCTCTCCAAATCAACCATGGTTATCTTAATAAGCAGTAGCCCCTACATCAGTTGAAACAGCAGCTCAATCCAGACCTCAAATCTATACGTTTTTTTAAACAACCGCTGCAACTCCTAGAGTGCTGAAGTCGTGCATCTTCATTCCAAGTGAATTCATCCTTCAAAAAAACTAGTTTTGTTTAATTAACTATTCGTCATTTACTGCGCGGCTAGGGTAATTATTCAAACCTCTCCAAAGCTGATCATCAACAAGCGCTTGTGGATGCGAAAACACACCCAAATCTCCAATTCCGTCATTATCCAATACCGTCATTATCCTGTTGAGGCGTTGTATGTGTAGTAGATTGTCAGTGTCCCCACCACCCGGGACGCATCTCGTATTCATTGCACCCAGTTTAGTATTGTAGATGATTACTGACAATTTCAATATATGGCTAGATTAATTTGTATCTTACAGTGTAACCCTGACATCGCCGGCACAAAACAATACATTTCCATTTAGGTGGAAAGTGTAAAAATATATGACACATAAATGATCTTTGTGCTATTAGATTTATTTTCGAAAAAACAAAGCGCCTCAAGTAGCCTAGTTAAAAGATCATTATTATTGTGTATTAATACTATTATAATTACTATTATTTCGCTGATTAAAAGTTATTATTGTTCCAATTACATCGTATTTCGTATTTTGTAAGCATATTTATATTATATCTTATATTGTTATCTTAGAATTCCTGGCTCAATTGACGGAGTATTGCGCTTTGACTGACCCTCTGTATTGAGGGATTGACGGGTAGGAATTAAACCAAGCAGTTCTGTAAAATATTTGCGTAATATCAAATATTATTATCTTCATCATTTATTTTCCTACACAGTGCATATAAAAGCTAAAACTAGAGACTTCGGGTGCATTATGGTGCATTATGGTGTATTATTTAATTGGTGGCCATTAGAACGATTTAAAAATAAACCTATTTCATTAAAATGACCCCAACCCCTATCTATTCAAACAAGTTGGTTTGTTTGAATACAGTTAGATGAGCCAAATTCGAACTATTGGTAAACTACGTGTTATCGGCACTGAAATTATTAACTAGTACAGCTGACCTGAACTGTTTGTGAAATTCAATTTACCTGTATTCCACAAGGAACGTTTGTCGGAGTAACAGGGGGCTTTCCTTTTCTGAAGACATGGGAGAAACAAAATGGTTGTTTTTTGTTTTACTGATTTCGTTTCTCGGGTCAGTCCAGGGTAAGAGCATTTATTACGCAGATATATTCACTTATTCACTGTTGGTTCATTGTAGGCTAACAAGTTTGTTTGACTACCAGCACGTTAGCTTGTTGTCCAGTGATCATGCGGTAGCCCTGCAATTCACCAATGTCTAAGTAGCTAGCTTCTTACTGCAAATGCTTACATTGATTCATAATTATGATGATTGATTATGGAATTAAGTTCTCCAAACAGCAGCTACTACGCTTCCTGCAGTCCACACGAAACATAAAATGGGGCAATATCCTAATTACCTTTTTTACATTTTCTCTGGCTCCCATTAGACTTCAGAAACTAAAATTATTGTTTTATCAACCTTGTTTCATCAACATTAATGTTGATTTTAAGATAAAGGGATTTATTTCTTTGATATGTAGATGCGCAGGTAACCAAATAACGTTAAATACAAATGTTTTTATATTTATATCTGTATGTTTGTATGCTAACATGCCCTGTGCGGTTTTCTGCCTTAGTACTGTATTTAGCACTGAGAAAGAAATAAGTATATTCAAGTGCATTTATAGTTTATAGTAATAACATACTATAAAAAAGTATTTAAGTACCACAGCACTATTTATTCTTAAGTGTATTAGGATGGACATGTGTATTTCGTACGTTAGGAAATACATAAGAAACACATTTCAGTATATTCTATTTTGAAAATACCTTTGAAGAGATTATTTTAAGTTTACCTAAATTATATTTTCAATTAGGTATCCTCCATTGGGAACAGCATGGGAGCAATTTATCCCAGGGGAGGGTTATCATCGCTGAGGAAACTCCACTTTCCTAAAAATGAAAAAATTCTAAACCGTCAACTGTTAACTTTTATTTTCCTCCTTATAGCTTGTCACAACTAAGCATGTATTCTCCAAGTTCTGTGTTAGGGCATCTTCCCTTATGCTTCCTTCAAGACATGACAGAACATACAAATAAGAACAGAACATGCACAATAAAATCAATATAAATAATAACCTCCTTATTAAAAAAATATTTAACATAGAATTTTGCCGTTCGCTAATCAGTCAAACATAATTTTTACAGTGTTATTAGCAAGAGTATAAACTCTGACAGATCCTTCTGAAGACATTTACTTCACATTCTGTTTATGAACACCAGCATGTTAATAAACATTTCGATTTCGAGTTTTGTCAAAAAAATCGACTAACGTGGTTGTCAGGAGGTTCACTGTTTCCTTGATTTTAGCTGAAAGTTGTAGCAAACCCCAACTGAAGGAAGGTTTTATCAACACTGATGAAGAAATGTACACGGAAAGCACAACACTTCACTTTGGCTGCAATAAAGGCTGGAAACCCGTGGCTAATGGATGGTGGGGAATCACTGAGTGCAAGAACGGCCAATGGTCCCCAAAACCTCAGTGCATAGGTGAGTGATCAGCTCTTTTTCATATTTTGTTAGTCTAGACTGGAACGTTCACCAAGGCCGCGTTGTCCTCGCCGGACGGACATCAATAGAAGGTTTTTATTTGTTTATTTCATCCTTATTTTACCAGGTAAGTTGCCTGAGCAGACTAATTCTTCTAATTCAAATTAGAGCGAGAACACCAAAATAGGCTCGTCTGAATTGAAAAGCAGTCGGCTCTTGGGGGGGGAAATGGCTGTTCATGTTCCAGCGAGGAACCCATTTGGAGTGTTCTTTTCTGCGTGTACTGTTCATTGATCTCGGACACCTTTGTTTTTGCATGTTTATTGTAGGTCAGTGACAGACTGGGCCCTGGACTTTGACCCAAAGAGCCCATTAACCCCCCCCCCCAATCCCCCAGAAGCCAATGCATGTGTCCACCAGCCCCACAACATTACCTAGCGTCCAACATAATTCACTCTTGAGCTAATACATGGTGGAACCACCTTTTTTTTCATTTTACAGCCGTGAGCCTCTTTGAATATGTCTTGGCTAACTTCGCATACCTAGACTGTGCAAAATTTGCACATTCTTTCTTGCAGATTTGTTCAAGCTCCATTAAAATGAATGGTAACTGCTTTTGGACTGCACGCTTGCAAGTCGTTCCACAGATGTCCGATGGGATTTAGTTCGAGGGCCACTGAAGGGCATTGACATTCTTGTCCTTCAGTCATCGTACGGCTGCTTTGGTGAGGTGCTTCAGGCCATTGTCGTGTTAAAAAAGTGAACCATCTTCCACCATTTTCAACTTCCTGGCCTTGACCAGTGTTAAATTGTCCTATTTAAAGGTCTTAAATAGTATTTATGTTAGCATTTTAAAGAGATGATGCAATAAATAAAATATAAATAAAATGAATGGGTGGTTTGTGAACAGATGGTCGCGCGAAGAGGAACCACAATTTCATTCAGAACGTTTGATTGCAACAAGACATTAGTGACGATTGGCAACAACGTAAAGTAGATAGCTAGCTAGTACCAAGCTAGGTAAATTAGCTAACTACACAGTAAAGACTGTCTGGTAAACCTTCCGCAGGGACCATGGGAAAGTGCAAATTCATTCAGAAGTGGTTGGACAACAGCAACCTGCGTTGTGTTTAAAATCTGTTAAAGGGAAAGAAAATGAAGCACACTGAGTTTTTTGCGAGAAGTTTTTCAAACTTGGGACTTAATGGGAATTAAATATGAAGAGTTGGAAACACAAAAACACTGCGAAAAGCCTCCAACAAATGCTCGTTATTTCCCAGCTCTGTTTGGTCGTATTGCAGGCGACACACCTACTCATTTAGAGGTAGTTCTTAATTTTACTATTTCCCACCGTTTAGCATAATGTATTTTGTGGAGATTGCAAAATTATGAAATCACAAGTATGAAGTCATGTAGTAACAACAAAAATGTAAAACAAAATGCATTTCATATGGTTTCTTCAAAGTAGCCACCCTTTGCCTTGGTTATATCTTTGCACAATCCTGGCATTCTCTCAACCAGCATCATGAAGTACTGATCTGGAATGCTTTTACAACAGTCTTGAAAGAGTTCCCACATTGGCTGAGAACTTGTTGACTGCTTTTCCATCACTTACCAAGACCAAAAAGTGAGAACACATAACACCTGTTTTAAAGACTCTACAGCCAAGGCCAACATTTTTAAGAATGACAAAAGTATTGGTTTACACAAAGTTTGCTGCTGCAGTGTTTTTAGATATTTTTGCCAGATGTTACTGTGGTATACTGAAGTATAATTACAAGCATTTCATAGGTGTTAAATGCTATTATTGACAATTGCGTTAAGTACATGCAAAGAGTCAATATCTGCGGTAACGTTTAATTTGATTTGCTGTCCTACTCTTCCCAAACCATCTCTACCATCTCCTCTAATCAGATAACGTTGTGTCTGTTTCTTGAACTTGTGAAGCATTTATTGTGGGGCTGCAATCAGAGGTGCGGTTATAGCAGATTTTTTAGGCTGGTAACTGTAATAAACTTATCCTCTGCATCCAAGGGAACTCTGGGTAATCCTTTCCCATGGCAGTCCTCATTAGAGACAGTTTCATCATTGCGCTTAATGGTTGTTGCAACTACACTTTCAAAGTTCTTGACATTTTCCTTATTGATTGACCTCCACGTCTTAAATTAATGATGGACTGTTGTTTCTCTTTGCTTATTTGAGCTGTTGTTGCCATAATGATTACTAATACAGTACAGACATAATGTATACCCACCCTAACACATGAAAAGAAATTCCACAAATTCACTTTTCACCAGGCACACCTACCCCATTATACTGGCTGAGAGACTCCAAGTGTGTCAAGCTGTTATCAGTGTGGAAAATAGTCAAATGAATAAGTACTCTGGAATGAGTAGATGTGTCCAAAACTTTGGCTGGTGCTGTAAGTGTATACTTCATGTTTTTCAGATGAGAACGCCTGCATCACCCCAGATATCCCAAATGCCAAAGTAAACAAGCCAAATGAGAATGGATGGTATTCAAATGGCAAAAATGTTTTTATGGTTTGTGATGAATTTTATGAAACTAAGCGCACTACAGCCAAGTGTGAAAATGGATCTTGGAAAGACCTTCCCGTCTGTACTAGTGAGTGTACTTTCATTTAAGAGATGTATAGTACTGTGCAAAATTCGTAAGCCTCTGAAAGTCTAAAGTAATTTACTTGGATGGTAAGTGTTTATTAGTAAGAATAATATGTATATATTTATAATATTTTCATATTTATTTTGTTTACATCCGTGGCCAAAGTTTTGCAGAGTGACACAAGTTTTGTTTTATACAATATTTGCTGCTTCAGTGTTTTTTGATATTTTTGTCAAATGTTACTATGTTATACTGAAGTATAATTTCAAGCATGTCATATTTGTCAAAGTCCCTGGAATGCTGTCAATTACCTTCTGGGCCACATCCTGACTGATGGCAGCCCATTCCAGCATTATCAATGCTTGGATTTTGTCTGTGGGTTTTTGTTTGTCCACCCGCCTCTTGGGGATTGACACAAATTCTCAATGGGATTATGTCAGTCTGTCCCTGATGTTTTTTTTACCTGGAGAGAAGTAGCTTCTTTCCTGCCCTTCGGGAAAGAATGACACCAGGCCATCCTCCAAAAGTCTTTGCCTCACTGTGTGTGCAGATGCCCTCACACCTGCCTGCGGCCATTCCTGAGCTCTGCACTGGATCAACTTTAGGAGACGGTCCTGGCGCTTGCTGGACTTTTCTTGGGCACCCTTAAACCTTCTTTACAACAATTGAACCCCTATCCTTAAAGTTCTTGATGATCTGATACATGGTTGTTTTAGGTACAAGCTCCACCCTCCTTTTAAAGCTTCCAGTCTGTTTCCAATCAGCATGACAGAGTGATCTCCAGCCTTGTCCTTGTCGACACTCACCTGTGTTAACGAGAGGATCACTGACATGATGAGGGCTGAAATGCAGTGGAAATGTTTTTTGGGGGATTAAGTTAATTTTCATGGCAAAGAGGGACATATTAATTCATTGCAATTCATCAGATCATTCTTCATGACATTCTGGAGTAAAGGCAAATTGCCATCATAAATACTGGGGCAGCAGACTTTGTGAAAATAAAAATGTGTGTCACTCTCAAAACCTTTGACCACGGCTGTAGATTATATATTTATACTTTTTTAAATTAAAACAATTACTACCCAAATAAATGGCCTTAGTTTGACAATCTCCTGCCTAAGATATTTGCACTGTATTGTACTCTACATTTCTGTTTCTGTATTCTGTATGTAAACTATTTTACAGAGACTAGATTATGAAATTGACAATATAATTTGACTGACAGTCCTCTCAATAAAGATAGCATGTCACTCTTAAAAAAGAGGTTGTACTATGGAATTATTCTGAACTAGAGTGTCTATGGTTCTATAGTATAGATGTCCTGCTTCTTTACAGAAAAAGAAGACTTGTGTGGAGAACCTCCTCGGGTGGCAAATGCGGTCATCATTCAGGAATACAAGGACACATTTCTGGATAGCTCTTTCGTACATTATAAATGTCAGGATACATATGCCCTGAATAAAACTGGATACACTATATGCTTGTCTGGAATTTGGAATGGAGTCCCAGAGTGCAGTAAGTTAAGTTCTGGCATTGTAGCCATCATGTTTGTAGTCTTCATGTTTATCGCCATCATGTTTGTAGTCTTCATGTTTGTCGCCATCATGTTGGTAGTCTTCATGTTTGTCGCCATCATGTTTGTAGTCTTCATGTTTTAGTCTTCATGTTTGTAGTCTTCATGTTTGTCGCCATCATGTTGGTAGTCTTCATGTTTGTCGCCATCATGTTTGTAGTCTTCATGTTTTAGTCTTCATGTTTGTAGTCTTCATATGTTGTTTAAATTATAGCCCCTTTCCAAGGATCAAATTACTGATGTTTGCTTCCCTCCTTTGAATAGCTAAAGTTTCAATACCGTCACCCACACGGAAGACCATAACAGGTATTTGTGATCTGCGACCATTTTCCCAACCCATCGTCTACAGCTACTGTACAATACTGTCACATTATATCCACTGATGCCAATGAAGTACTGATGTGAACCTGGGCAAGTTGGAAGATATTAAGGCTTATCATTATAGTTCATTAAATACAGTGCAAATACTACAATACGCTGTATTAATCTTGAGCACATAACTTTGTGTAAATGCTACCTACTGTAAAACGAGTAGTGTTTGCCCCCCCGGTTAAAGGAGGGAACAGACACAAGGCATCTGATTCTGCGCCAGGATGAGGATCCTTTGGTGTGTTTTATTAGTTACCACCACAGGACAAACCCGTTACATCGGTTTGGCTGGTATGTGGAGGTTTGGGTGGGTGTGTCATGCCCTGGCTGCGGGCCCCTGGCCATTTCAGGGCATGCCGCCTAGGGAGGCCTCCAGCCCTCTCTATGCCGCTGTGGGCTCCCCAGTCAGAGCAGCTGTGTTCAGATGACTCTGATTGGGGAGCCTACTTAAGTTAGGTTTGCACCACACCCAGGGTGGTTTATTGTTTGTTTGTGTTAAGCAACGCTCACGGTTTGTCCTTTGTTTAATTCCCTTTTCACGTGAATGCTCTACTAGTTATTGCTAATCGTTTTATGTTAGTTAGGCCTTTCATTTTACGTGTACAGTTTTGTGTAGTTTGTTTAGTGTCTAAGGATTAAATCCTCTTTTCTTTATACAAAATGTCTGCATTTGGTTCAACTCCACACCACGACCGTGACAGGGTGTGTGTGTGTTGTTTTAGGAATAAACAGAATTGACAATTAATTAGCACATACAATAACCCCAATATCTCCCAATAGGGATGAATCTACATTCTAGACATTATCTTTGCTACTGATATCCATATCACAAGGTAGGTATCAGATTGT
Organism: Novumbra hubbsi; assembly: GCA_016801125.1. Taxonomy (NCBI): domain Eukaryota; kingdom Metazoa; phylum Chordata; class Actinopteri; order Esociformes; family Umbridae; genus Novumbra; species Novumbra hubbsi. The sequence continues at coordinate 12,429 of JACXGK010002862.1, forward strand.
ACACTGAACTTGCAGAATCTGAATTGGGGTCCCCTCTTCCAGGGTCTCATAGTGGATCCGGGGCACCCTAGCAGTCTGAGGCCCTAAGTGGAACTCATGCCTACAAACAGACATGATACATATAAATAAGAATATTGACTTCACCAGCTTCCATTCTGGTAAACTGAGTGTACGTTGTGGTAGTGAACGACGCAGTAAAGAGCAGTGTCATACCTGCTATAACTCTAAACATGCTACATACAATACCCACATTCTTACTAGGCAGGTGGACAGTTAACATACTGGTCTTTTAAACGCACACTCAATACTTAAACTTAATATGTAGAACATTTACGTTTAAGTATGTAGTCCTTACCTGAGTTCTGAGGTAACATAATCCCCGTGGTTGGAATAGCACATACCAACTCACTAGAGGGCATCTGAACAGTCCATGTCTGTACGATTTCCACACCTAGAATAAACTGTGTTAAGGCTTAACAAATAAAGTAATTAAAGACAGTGTAAATGTTGCAATATCCTGAGTTAAAGTCGGCATTAATAGGCACTTGGTTAGCCCACAGACACAAGATCAGTTAGCACTTTGTCCCGTCTAGCAATTACAGCACGAGTGCCTAATAATGCCAGATCAGTTTTGTGCACCTGCCCTTCTCGCTCCCAGCGATTCCAATGTAAAAAGGGGTCCCTTAAGGAGGAATGTTGGAAACCCCTAGTCTAGCAGCTTACTTCAGTGAAAACGGTACAAACGTAAGCGGTACTGGCGAAAACAACAAATTCTGTAGAATGTTCTGGGGCAATGGTTTCCTAGCAGGTTCATTTCTACTGCAACTTTCTTCAACAGATAAGGAGGTCCAGAAACCCACTGGTAGACCAGAACCTAGCGGATCAGGTCCCTTTATACCTGGTATTTAACTTTAACTTTTCTGTATCCTAAGCTGCACCATTGCACTGCATTATTACATTTCAACATTGCACTGCGTTATTCTATTTTACCATTGCACTACATTATTGTAATGTTAAAGTTAGAGTACATTGTTTGGTTGTAGTTCTCCTACATCTTGTAATTGAGACTGTGAGGAAGGTACAGGAGATGGTTTCAGTGAAAGGGCAGTGGGCCAGATACAAACCTATGCTGCAGCAGTACATTAGACCAGTGGTATTCCACTCTGGATCTTGAAGCCAGTTCCACTGCACTTTTTCATTGAAACCCCCTCATTAGAGTTTTATTTACACATGGTGGGTGAAATGTATGATGAGGTAGAACAGAAAACCAGAAGGCTCTGGACCTCGTAGTGTAAGAGTTGAATACCCCTGGCTTAGACCACGGAACCACCCTAGAGTTCACATTTAAATATGTTATTATTTACTGACACAAATATTAGCCACTCCTCTTAATAGAAGTTAATCAATGTACTTAAATACTGCAAGCAGGATGTTATACCGTAGAATGTGTTACAAGTACTTAAATGCTTAGATGTTTAGAACAAGGCTTTATGTCTCTAAGTCATAATTTCATGATTATGTTGATCATGATGATGTAGTATATAGTTACCAGGGTTACTCTCACATGTCAGTGGCCTGCTTGAGGAGATGAACTGTCTCAGAACTATGTGGACCTTGTCCTTGTTATCCTGAAGACTGTATTTCTTTTTCAGTTGATAAATGTGGAAAGAAGCCAGTTGTTGATAATGGGGACTTCATCAGTGACAACAATGGAATGGCACTGACTTACAAATGTAATTTGTATTATAAACGTGTGGGGCCAGAGCAAGTGATGTGTTATAGTAATGGAGTTTGGTCAGAGACACCCATTTGTAAAGGTAAGTAAACAAGTCATTAGGTAAACTGAGCAAAATGAGTCAAAGTATTAACTGTCATTGTGTTTGATGTCTATCAACCAGAACCCTGTAAAGTCTCCCCAAACACATTTGATGTGCTGAATGCAAGAACAGATGAGTTTGTTATGGAAGGAGACTATCGTGTATTTTTCTGTGAACAAAAGGATTATTACGAAGGAAACTATAACGCTAATGTTCACTGTAAGAATGGGAAGGTGACCCTTAAACCATGTATACGTAAGTATGATGTACTGAACACATAAACACATACTCTAGAGTACTCTTTTCAGTCTATACATTTAAGTCATTGCTGTTAAAATGGACTAAGCGCAATTACCAATTCATATGGCTTGCTTCATTAAGTTGCTTCAAACCTTCAGTGAGGCAGTGTTCTGTTTGAAACCTTGACAGCCGTGTTTAAAGAGTGTCTCTAAAATATTTATTCACAGACCATACTGACATACATTTCTAATTCTTTGAAAATGAATGCCTGGTAGTTTGTATACAAGTTTTTCTTAAGCCTGTACACTGACATTCTATTTTTACACAGTGGGTTGCAGACTGGAGCAAGTACGTTATCCTCAGCTGGATATTAATGATGAGTTAACTATAGAAAATAGAGCATGGACCAAGATACTGTGCAAAGACTTGGGCACCAAGTACCGTCAGCATGCTTATGTTCAATGTGTGAATGGACGTACAACTGTCGAAAACTGTAAGTAGAAAATATTTAAAAAATATATTTTTAAATTGAGTACATACACTGAGCAACATTAAATGTGTTTTACTTGTATTTTAACTTGTCATCTACTGAAAATGTTTAATTACAGTGAAAATATTAACTAACTTGTGACTTCCTTCAGGCCAATAAAGGGGTTAAAAAAGTAGGCAGGTAGGGCATGTTTTTATCCCATTCATACACAATCAGTAAAAAAAAGAAAATAGAATGAAGAAACATTGAGTCCCGTCCTGTAAAAGCTGCTTTCATTCTAGTGAGCTGCTCTTCTCCTACGTTACTTCAACAAGGTTGTGTATTTCCCATCCAGGCATGTGAATCAACGCAACACATCTAACACTGCAGACCTGAAGACATCCTACAATGAGCACCAATGAAGATTGTGTATGAAATGTTTCATAAATGTAGCATTTACATTTCATGGATGATGTAGGAAATGTTAGAATTATTAGAAAGTAATGAAAGCAATGAAATAAACTTAATTGCCTGCAATGCATTTGACATTAATCAGCAACGAATATACAGCAGCACACAACTGGCAGACAATAAAATGAAAATGTAATCTAAGGTGCAATGCACAATTAACATGGATGCATGTAGAAAGTATTAAGTCTTAGGTCTACACACAAATATATAACATTGCATTAGTGCTTTCATGTACGTATGTATTTTAATCAACTCCAGGTATATGATGACAATAATCAACAAACCAGTAAAATAAAAAAATCTGAACAAGTAATACAATCGTCTGTGCATTTCCGTCATAATGATGGTTTAGCCTACAGCCAAGAAAAGACTAGACATGGTAGTCATCAAACACACAGTAGTACTACTGAAACCCCTAGAAAGACGTGTCAATGGAGAACTGACGCTCTTCAATGTACTACGAAAACCATGTGCAAATAATTACATTTCTGGTGACAATCAGGAAAGACGGAAGTCGTACAAATTTAATTCTCCAATTGCACGTCAAGCAGACGTAAAAAGAAATTGCCGGCGCTTTCGGAGTAGCTTGAATATAGACGGTTTACCATTGACGGGCCGGTTGCCATAGTTCACATTTAACCAATACACACATGCGCTCATAGGCCTACGCAGTACCCGCTCCATGAAAAACTACATTTTATATGAATGACCATAGCATCGAGATACCTTTATGGTGTCATGATTTGTGGCTCAACCGGTAAAAATAATATCGTGAACTTACCGATTGACGTCCTTATAAGACGATGCGTCTGTTAGGTGCGCGTTGCACCACCTTCCTGAAGGTCAGTCGCACTTCATTGTTACATCCCGACATTACCGATGCTCCGTCGTTGCACTGACCAACACAAACATGTGGGTCTATCTGACACTGACTGAGTGTACGCTGGATGCTGGCTAGTAGTGATTCCGCATCTAGGCCATCTGCTCAGGTGAAACGCTAAAACATTTCTCTGCACTTTCTCTGACATTGGATGCAATTACCGCACGATCACTGAAATCTGTTCCTTTTTACTAGCGTCTTTACTTCTATCCACCAAAAACAGCTAAGTGCCCTGCATCCCTCAAATATAAAGTACTGTGGGGGTGTTCCAACAAGTACAGCAAAACAAAGATCTCCACCCAACAATGAGTATCTTTAGGAAAACCTAAGCAGGACAGGAAAAAGGTCCAGATTCTACTGCAACTTTCTTTATCAACAGGTGAGGAGGTCCAGAAACCCACTGGCCAAACCCACTGGCCAACCACAACCTATCAACAAGGGATCAGGTCCCTTTTTACCTGGTATTTTACTTTTTCCAACTTTTCTGTATACTACTCTTCAGCATTGCACTACATAACTAATATATTGTTTGGTTATTTGTATCCCTTAACTTTTGACAATGACAATGGAGAAAGATGCAAGAGATTGTTTTACTGACAGGGCAGTGGGACATCGGGCCTTCATGCCGCTTTCGTGGAGTCTGTTTTTGACAGTTTGATTGGGAACATGCACTCCAGTAGCACACTGGAGGTCATTTTGTAGGGCTCTGGGTGTGCTCCTCCTGTTCCTCCTCGCACAAAGGAGCAGATACCGGTCCTGCAGGGTTGATACCCTTCTACGGCGCTGTCCAGCCCCCGTCTTATAAAGGCGTGTCTCCTCGTATCTACTCCATGCTCTTGAGACAGTACTGGGAGACACAGCAAACCTTCTTGCGGTGATACGTATTTCTTGAGCATTGTGTATACCCTGAGCAGAAGTGTAATTGGGCTAAATCGATGCATGGTGCGTGGGTGGGTGTGGCAGCAAATAAATATGCGTCCATATATTCGTCCTGAATTGGTGTTGCGTTTTTTGCCAAGTAAACCAGAAACAGATATTCAGTAACAGTTGATGACAAATGATTTCGCTGTTCCCAAAACATACCAAATCATGCCAAATGTAGGCTACAGGCGTATCTTCTCAACCCTAATTTTACATCATGGTATCTGGATTATGTAGTAAAGAGATAACGTGGTTACTATAAGTTAGTTAAGACACTTAAAACTGCAATTGTATCACAATTTGTTAAAAGCATTCAAATGCTTGAAAAATGTTTATACCAAGGCTTTATGTAATGCCTTTATTATTTTGTGAACTAGCTGTTGTATGGTCCAAGTCATGAAATCATGAATACAAGACATGTTCATCATACATAATTTTATCTGGATGATGTAGTGTATAGTTACCAGGGTTTCTCTCACATGTCAGTGCTTGAGGACATGAACTGTCTCAGAACTATGTGGACCTTGTCCTTGTTATCCTGAAGACTGTATTTCTTTTTCAGTTGATAAATGTGGACAGAAGCCAGTTGTTGATAATGGGGACTTCATCAGTGACAACAATCGAATGGCACTGACTTACAAATGTAATTTGTATTATAAACGTGTAGGCCCAGAGCAAGTGATGTGTTATAGTAATGGAGTTTGGTCAGAGACACCCATTTGTAAAGGTAAGTAAACGAGTCCCAAGTTAGTTTTTGTTGATGTGTGCTGTCTGGATGGTGACCAATAAAAACAGAATTGACATACTCATTGATTTTTGCAATGATGTGCGAATTATTGAATCCTATATTTAATTGAAAATAGTAAAAAGACAACATAAATGCTATTCGTAAAGACAACTGAGAAATGTTATTGTTCTTGTGGAAAAAGTTACATTTGATGCCAGCAAGTTTCAAAAAAGTACCATGTCATGTCCACTAATGCACCCCCATACCATCACGGATTCTGGCTTTTGAACGGTGTGCTGTTAACAAGCCAGATGGTCCCTCTTATCTTTAGCCCAGAGGATGCGGTGCCGGTGATTCCCAAAAAATTGTCTTTGTACTGCATCTCAACACATTAAATTAGTAGCTAAGAAAAAGTTGAATGAGAGAAAGCTCAGAAAGCACAAAAAAAAATATTAAAAGCAAAAAAAGTTTTACAAAAATAATAAGTTTTGCACGCAACTACAAAATATTTGATTGAAACTTTTTTTTTTGGTTGCTTTGAAGCCTCGATTTTGGTTGCAGAACATTTATTTTTGATTGCAAAGAAAAAAAATCTCTCAACATAAAGACACAAATGTAGCTCCATAATACTGAGCAAAATAACATTTTTATTAAGTGACAATAGTTTTACTAATGAAAAAACGTTAAGGTTCACTTAAGTAAAAACATCAACAACAATATCAATAAAATATGTACATGCATACATACTCAAGAAACCTTTTGGCCAGTCTGATAAAAGCTGCTATAGTTCTAGTGTGTCTCCTCTCCAATGTTACTTCACCAAGGTTGTGTATTTTCCTACCAGGCGGGCGAGTCAACGCAACACATCCAAGGCTGCAGCAGTCACTTGAAGAGAGGAAGCGCCACCATGAACACCTATCAAGACACTACATGATATGTTTAATAAAGTGGATATTACATTTAGTTGATATGGAATATTCTCTAATACACAGGAGATTATTAAAATACAGAGGAATGGCGATCAGAAGGGGAATCTAGTAAATGTTATAATTATTAGAAAGTAAATATATACACCATGAAATAATTAAATATAAAAAGGAAGAATATCATTTAAATCATAAAATAATATTAAACCGCTAGCATATTTAATAGTTTATTTCTACGTTTAACGATTTCACCATTCATTACTGATTTTATGGTTGCAGTCATTGTGAGATGTTTATTGAAATCGGTCTCTTTCACCCATAAAGGTTGAAAGGGTGGGCTCAAACGAATACTGTGAAATAAATTATTAAATGTCGAAATATACCATGTAATAAGTATTTTGATCTTATTTAAATGATAAAATATATACATTTCATGGTGTATATATGGTTTTACTTAAGTCTCTAAAATGCCTCCATAAATGTCAGGTATGAAGTCTTGCACTGGAGCCAATGGAGTGGGTGTCTTAAGAAAGTTCTGCTAGGTAAACCCTCTATTTTCCCGCATGAAACGACACTTCACGTTGATTCTGCACACCATAGTGAATAAGTTCCATTTCACCAGGTCTATGTTTTTGTTTTAAAGTAATAGATTTAACTAAACGGCCAGTGCATTGTACGCTTTAGTATTGTTGTATTTAAATGACTTTTAGAACTAATTATACATACATATATGTAACACATTGGCGCATTTACTGTGAAGGTTTCCTCACAATAATACGGCTATATGACGTCTTCGTCAGGGCAGCGGGCAGAATACAATCGTTAAAGTTTCAGCGCTCTGAGCAAAAACTGAATATGTTTACTTCTACAACGGAGCTACGAAGCTATTGGGGACTGCTTGGACCACATTCATGACGAGAACTATAGTAAGTAAAATCAAAATCACAAAAAAAATCCCATATACCGTAATCGCAATCCCCACTCTCGTCATGTGATGTAAACAGTCTCCACTAATGGGTAAAGCATCTCTAAAACATGCGGCTATTGCACTTAATCCTTTGTTTTGTTAGTGACATGCCAAGTTAACAAGACCATGGTGCAAGGTGAGGAAGAACACTAAATTAAAGGGATAGTGAAATTCCGCTTACCCTGAGTTGTTTTTGTAGGCCCGTTGGGTTAATTTTCACAACACGTCATTATTCACCTCTGTGCCAGCCTGGAATTATCATTACTAGCATCGTCCACACTCATGAATTAGAACTGTGCGTCGCGAGCAGCGTTGAATTCGCTTCTGCTTTGCGAGTAGAAACGAACTAAATCGAACCCAGTGCTTCTCATTTGGTTCGTTTGATTAAAAAACTTTTTAGATCACATGTTAATGATACAGTGTGTTCGAGAAAAACAGTACTGAATAATTGAAAACACAATTTACCTAGGTAGGAAGTATGATTCCCTTATAAAAGATCTTGATTTAGACCACATCCTGACGGGAACCATTTTAAAATAGGAATCAGAACAAAATATGCATGTTAGAACCATGAATAAACAGAACTTCTGACAAACAGTCTAGTAAAATGTAGAACTGTACAGCAGCCAGAGTACAGAGTGGCCCATGGAATGTACACGTACAGTACCAGTAAAAAGTTAGGACACATCCACTCATTCAAGGGTATTTCTTTTCTTTTACTATTTTACACATTGTAGAATAATAGTTAAGACACCAAATCGATGAAATAACACATTTGGAACTGTGTGATCAGGTCAATTCCAGGTGAATACTTCATAAAGCTGGTTTAGAGAATATCAAGAGTGCTAAACTGTAACTAAAACAAAGGGTGGCTACTTTGAATAATCCAAAATGTAATTGGTGAACACGGTTTCAAAGTGTTGATGTCCTCACTATTATTCTACAATGTAAAAAGCAGTAAAAAAAAAAAAAACTTGAATAAGGGGTGTCCAAACTGGTTTTGACCGGTACTGTATGTAGCAATGTTGACAATATTGACATTCACATAGTCAATAAGTTATGTTAACAATAAATAACAATACATTTATGTTTTGTTACTGCGCACCACTAATAATTAGCATTTTGCACATTGAAGACATCACGTTCCCCTGTAAGGCCATACAGTCTGAGCCCAACATCGGCATGAAGCTCTCCAGATGAATGAGGGCCATCAGAGTAGAAGTGCTAGGATCTGTTTTAGAATCAGTTTTCCTTTTTGATCAATGCATTTAGAAGACCGAGGTAGTACCCGTTATACACATTATATTCAGAACACGAACACTAAGGTTGATAGGGAAATGGGTAACCTCCTGATACAGTAATCAAATATTCCCTTCTAGAATTTGAGTATTGATCCACTGATCTTGGATCAGTTCAGCATTGGATCAGTTCAGCATTTCCCCTACTATTGGGCATGGTTAGAATTGTGGAAACTGATCTTGGATCGATAATCTGGACAATTGAGCTTTAGTAAAAATGCATGTTGCCATTCACAATCATTGTGTAGAAGAAGATCTTGTCCTTTTATGTAAAGAGAAGCATAAAAAATGCTTGTGATAAAAGGCCTAGGACACAAATGACACTGCAACGTCACCTAGGACACAAACGTCATAGTGCAACATCACCTAGGACACAAGTGACACAGTGCAACGTCACCTAGGACACAAACGTCATAGTGCAACGTCACCTAGGACACAACCGACACAGTGCAACGTCACATAGGACACAAGCGTCACAGTGCAACATCACCTAGGACACAAGTGACACAGTGCGACGTCACCTAGGACACAAGCGACACAGTGCATTGTTGGGGCGTTTGCAGATGGAAACGTGACAAACAAAGGACAACAGCCTCCTGTCGCCACGGCCACCCACGGAGCGCCGAGCGCCCTCCCATCACATCGCCACGCGTAACCAGCCTGTTCATAAAGACGTGTCAGCAAAGGGCGATTAGCCAAGGGGCCTCTTCAGTGGGCGCCGCGGTCCGAACCGGAGACGTTCCCAACCGTGGCGGCCGGGTCCAGGCCCAGCAAGGTGCCCAGGTAGGACTGGTCCCGCGGGTCCAGCAGCTGGTCGGGCCGCACCGGGTGCACCATGTTGGCCGGCTGCGGGGTGAGCGTGTACTTCTCCAGGAACGCCAGCTCGGCGGCCGCGTGGTACGGCTGCCCCCGGGGCGGGACGCCGCGGGGCCGGGACTGGGGTGACCCGCCGACGCGGTCGGCCTGTGCCCCTGGGACCCCCCCGGGCATCCGGACCGGCGCCTTGGGCTCCTCGGCTCGGTATGCCTCGGAGGAGCCGTCGGCGTGATAGGGCAGAGGGGCCGCCTCGTCTCCGGTCGCCGCGGCCCGTTGCCCCGGCGCCTCGGCGTACCTGGCGCTGTGCACGTGGTCGGCGTGGTACTTCAGCTTGTCTTTCCTCTTGAAGGTGGCGCTGCAGTGGGGGCAGTTGAAGGGCCGGGCGTCCGAGTGGATCACCATGTGCTTGGTGAGGGTCTTCTTGATGCGGAACGTCTGGTGGCACACGGGGCATTGGTAGGGTTTCTCTCCTGGCAGAGGGGACGGGTCAGTTGGGTAAACAGTGGAAGTGTGGTTCCAGTACTTAGTTGGTAAAACGTGTGTTGAAACAGGCAGAAATAAAAGGCATTTTACCTCACAGTAAACCTCTTCATGTGTTTTAGCAAAAAAATAGCACTTTCGCGGTGTTCTTTGACAACTTACCTGAGTGCGTTCGGAAGTGCATCTCCAGGCTGGACTTCCCTTTGAACTCCTTCTTACAAACCTCACACTGATGCACTGCTGTTTTGTACCTACACAAGTTCCCAATGATCAGTATTTTCACAAATTCCTTGACTGGACACCATAGAAGAACATCTTGAAACAGCCCTAGACTAAATTAAAATACAAATTGCCTTAGTCACATGAATACTAATCGAATGTTTCCATTTTGCATTCACGCTGTGAAGAGTTTCCTTTAGCTTGACACACTTGGGTTTGGTCCAGGCGGGATATTGGCTACATTTTGCGTGTTCACCCAAATAATAAAGCAAGAGCAACTAAACCCACACGCACCCAGACCTAGCCAGTAAGCCTGAAAGCACACCAAGCCCATGCTCCCTCCGTCTCCCCGGCCAGCACTCACTTCTGCCACACTTTCTCCCCCAGGTGGACGCTTTTGTAGTGGACGGTCAGGTGGTCGTGGCGCCGGAAGCATTTCCCACATTCCTCACACTGGTGGGCCTTCTCACCTGGAAAACAACCACAGGGGATTTAGCCAATCACACGCCCGGCACAGGGGGAGGGGGGCGACGCGTGGTTCAGGGGCGTACGTGGACGCAGTGGCGGCTGGGCGTCTCGTCTTTCGCGTGGCCGTCGTACCCGAGTGTATTTTCTGGTGTTTGGTCAGGTGGTCGTGGCGGATGAACGTCTTCCCGCATTCGTCGCATTCGTAGCGCTTGTCGTCGTGATGGACCCGGAGGTGGAGCCTGACGGAGTACGGGTGGAGGGTTAATCAGGTGCAATTTCAATCAGACGCTGAATTTCCTTTTAATGGAATCGAGCAGGTAGTCTACAAGGACAGTCGTGTTGTTTTCGGAGAAGATAACAATTGGCCAAAAAGAAACCCCCGGAACATTGGACTGCACCCACAGGGGACAGCCAATGAGAGCCATGTGGGTGTGTTGAACTGCCCAAGGACACTGACCTGTATGAGCTGCCGTGGCGAAAACTCTGCCCACAAATACTGCAGAGGTGAGGCTTCTCTCCACTGTGAATACGCATGTGCTCTTTTAGTGTGGTCCTGTGGACGCAGAGAAGAACCACATTACGGTCGTTGGACGTCAACCGACCGACGGCCAACCGTCAACCATTCCTGAAAGAGAGAAACGTTCTGAAACTGAGTCAGAGAAACACAATACGACCGGCGAAAAGTTATTTTGTTCAAAGACAATTGCTGAAATTATTATCCACGTCCGGTAGAAAACTGTATAAATAATGCCGTTCACTGTGTGTATAAAAAAATAACAATATAATAGTGGCATGTAATCGACTTCTGTGCACAATACCATGTACAGCTGTGTTATGTAGTGGTTACACTCATACCTTTCTCTCACTGACTTGCCACAGATGAAGCAGGTCCATTTTCTTTTACCCCCGTGTGTACATTCAATGTGCCTCTTTCTGTTACCGGTGTCGTTGAACTGGCGTCCGCAGATGTCACATGGGAATGGACCTGGTTTGTCAGCCGGGTCAGAGCTCAACTTGGTGACATTCTCAACAATAACACAATGTTTATCTTGAGTCCTTATGTTTCCGAGGATGAAACAGCCCTACACTGTGACACGTTTTTTAGGCTTTAGTTAGACGATCTTATCACTTGTTATGACTATGATTATGTTTGATAATGATATGATAATGGAACAGGTGATCTTCCTGGCTGGCTCAAAACTGCTTAATTTTTACACAAACACAAACATTATATTAATGTTCACGACAAGGCTAATAAAGCAATATAATGCGAGCCTTAATTGTATTCAAACGGGTTTTAATGTGTTATCGAAATAGTGTGGATGAACGTATGCAATATAAAAAGGACATTTATTACCTAAATGGTACTTTTCTTGATGCTTCAACCGGGCAAACCGGGACTTGAAATAGTCGTCACAGAAGGTGCATTTGAAGGGCCGGTCTTGCGTGTGAAGGATCATATGCTCCTCCAGGTGGGGCCTTCGCGTGAAAGACTTGTGGCAGATCTGAATGAACGGGAGCACACAGGTGGTGCAATATGATGGAGCGGGAGTAAACTGGCCTGTTCCCATCACATCCACCACCCAGAGTATCAGCGAGCGCCGGGGTGATTCCACACCGGGCAGCTTTTGTGTTCCGTATCCTTTTGCTTTTGCAGAGAGATTTTTTTTTTGGATAGCAATTGGTTGAAAAATGGATTGGCAAAACAACAAATCAAAGCTCACGTCACACTTCCATCCCTCGCTCTTCTTCTTCCTCGTGGCGAGGAACTCTTGAATGTGGTCCGGATGGAACCTGGAAATACAGTTTCGACAGAGGAGAGGTTGTGGTATTGATGATGTTAACAATTTCCGGAACTTTGCGTCTCGTATTATCTCAAGTTGTTTAAAGCGCTAGCACATGCAGTACTGTGCAAAATAATTTGGCACCTAGTTCACTTAACAGCAAGGAACTGCACTCTGACACCTGTCCAGCAGGTGGCAGCGCTCACCCTTAAGTTTAAGTAGTACACTGTAAAAGGTTCACTCAAATTGACACTTTTATAAAAAGAAAAAAATTGAAAACCGTTTACCTATAAAAAATGACTAAAAAGCATTATCATTATCTGCATATCACTTCCCGAGTGCTCTGTCAACTGTTGTTTCATTTTGAGAATGGTAGTCAATCCCAAATGGTCTTAATTTGGCTCTGGAAAACCAGCCTCAAGTTCGCACAACGAGCTAACAAAGTCTGAACTATAAACAGAAGACGAGCAGGCCGGCTCACCTCCGCACGTGTTTGGCCAGCGTCTTCCTGCTGGCGTGCAGCTTGCTGCAGAAGGGGCACTTGTGGTCCTTCACCGGGAAGGGGGCGTCGCCGGCGTGCTTCTTCTTGTGCACGGTGAGGTTGGACTTGGTGGAGTAACACTGCAGGCACACGTCGCACCGGAAGGGCTTCTCTCCGGTGTGCACCCTGGTGTGACTCTCGTACTTCCCTGGTGTGAGAACAGCATCGTCAGTTACCACGGCGACTGCGGCGGATGGTGGGGGGGGGGGCGAGCCGGTGAGACAAATCCACCGCGTGGCTTGGACTTTGTAACGGGCTAAACGACACGGCGTGTTAGTTATACACCGTATCAGTTTGTTGTCGATTTCACCATATTGTTTCGTTGCGATATCAGCCCAGGAACCCCTTTTAAGGAACGACAGTGTGAACTATGACATTATCTAATACAAGGAACCCAAATACAGTACAGGGTCACGTTGCCTACCTATTCGGTCAAAGGTCTTGTCACACTTGGGGCACTTGAGAGTCTTCTTACTGGAGCTCTGGACGATGACCGGGACCAGTTCCTCCGGGTAGTCTGATACCCGTTTAGAACCATCGGCTGACTGACTGCAAACCTCCACCTCATTGGCTAGCTGGCCGCAATCCTCCACCTCATTGGCTGCCTGACGGCAATCCTCCACCTCATTGGCTGCCTGACTGCACACCTCGGCCCCATCGGCAGCCCGCTGCTCCGCCGTCTCTCCGGTGCCACGCATCAACTTGAGCTCCTTCTCCTCCTCCTCCCTGTCCTCCTCCTCTCCCGCCTCCTCGGTCTCGGTTTGGGCGAGTGCGTTACCGTCGTCCGGTGTGGGCTTCGGCTTGCCCTCTTCGTCGTGGTCTTCCCCTGCGGCGGCCGTCCCGGCGGCGTCCCTCTCCAGTTTGGCGGGAGGCCTGCGCCTGCGAGCGGACCTCCGGCTCGTCGTAACCACCTCGGGACTGACCACCTCCTCCTCCTCCTCCTCTCTGGTGTCCGCCAGCGGGCGGTCACCGTGGCTCCTGGCTAAATGGTTCTCCAGGGACTTCTTGTAGCAAAATGTGCGGCCGCAGAACGTACAGCCGTGGGCCTTGGCCTGCGTCGGGTTCCGGCTCCCGACAGAGTCCGCCGGGGGGTCGGAGGCATCAAGGGCCTCCCCCGCGTCCCGATCCGCCGCTGACCTGGCCTCAGCTCTGCGAATCACAGCCGGGCATTTCTCCTCCCCCGCGAGGAGCTTCACGACGTCTGCGACGGCCAGGAAGCGGGCGGCGGCGGTCAGCGCCGGGACCTGGCTCTCCGGGATGACGCACTCGGACGTGTAGAGGAAGCAGAGTAGGTGTCGGAAGGCGGACTCCTCCACGTGGTCCAGGCAGATCTGGTCGGCGCTCTGGTTGGTGGTCAGCTCTGCGTGGAAGTAGCCGCTGCCGTGCGCTAGCACCGCCTTGTGGGCGCTGTAGCGTGTCCCGCCGACCGCGACGGTAACGTCGCAGAAAAGACGCTTGGTTCGGTCCTCGTTCAGGAACTCGAGGAGGTCGTTGCTGCGCTTCGTTATGGTCAGGTGCCTGTTTTGACATGGCACCTGAGAGGAGGGAACTGTTTTTGAGTTGGTCGCGGGGCTGGGGTCAGGTGCATTGACACTGACTCCGCCTCTCGTCTCAGGGGGTTGAGGTTGGCCGAATTTTCTCTTCATCGCGTTATACTGGATACCGTTCAAACACTTCTGGAAGACAAAACTCCCGTAAACATTGACTACATCATAATAAGTTATGATATTACATAGTTATGTTTTAGGCTAGTCTATCATTACACTTCCAATGCTAAGTTTAGGTTTTAGGCAAGTTATCTGTGTAACTTTCTGCTCATAATGCAGATTATTATTTTTGAATTTTTAAGAATTATAATTTACTGTTGTTGCCAGCGGTGGATATTTCAGGCAAATATAAACGGTAATGCGTCCGTGATCCGTGAGTTATCAATAACCCAATAGCCGACAACGTCGGTAGCTCACAGCTTCTAATCGATACCGCGCAGATCTACTCCGCAGAGTTGATACATTATGCAGCAGCTGACTGTTGGCTAGACTGTGGCAGTCCCATTCGCAATCCACCTCAAGGACCCCTATGTTATCGTCCCTGCGTTCTGAAACGGGCCCCCCGAAGAGGAGAACGTCGACAAACGACCCTTACTGCATCTCGGGAAATAGCTCGTGCAAGCGGAATATTGTTAAAACCTACCTTAGGAGTACATTAACGCGAGGAAAGACACAAAACACGTCGGCATGGTTTCTACTAAGATAAAAACGAAAATGTATAATTTCCTGAATATCGCAAAACGTCCCACCTCCCTGTTTTTGGAGAAACGTTTCACACCCAAACAACACGCGCGTTCATTGGCTGTTTCAGCATTCGTTCACAAGCGCCTTTGTGTGACCGTAACCAGATAGTAGGCAGATTACAAGCAAAAACGATACCAAACAATTTACATTTATCTAATAGCTTTGTACGCACGTAATTGTTTCAAATGGTAATGCAATTTATTTGATTAATAACATAGAAGAATGTGCTGAACTAGCTCTACGCTACGTTGCATTGTGGGTAATGTAGTGAAATAGGACCTAGTGCCATTTTTTATAAATAGACCTGTGTTAAAGAAATTGATGGAGATAAAGTTTGATTCAACACCTATTTCGGTGTTTATACGTTACTTTTAATTAGACATCCATTTCAGTTTTTACTACACATTAGGCTTGATTAGACACCTAATTTCCAAATTGAGTTTGTCCTGAAACTGCTGTCCAAGAAAAAGAGTGAAAAACTGAAAAAGAAATGTGCTTGTTAGCTGAAACTCCATGACTTTAAGAAGGGTCAGACCTGTTTATAAAACTTGGAGGAAAGCTTCAAAATAAATTCAGGTTTTGTTATAGCTTAAGGATATTCATGATCATCTTGGCAAGTATCACCAAGACGAAGGTCCTTTTAGTGATGAAGCGAGTTTTAGCACTTGTAACCCTTACATTTCAGAAACGCTATCTTCACTGCGCATTGTAAACCTCCAACATAGTCTCTGCGCCAAATTCAAAGGGAATGAAAAAAACTGCCTGAGAAGCCCAAAAGATCAACCTCAAGGAGAATTTGTCCCCTGGTCTTGGAATGACGCAGCTAACTGCAAGGCGGTGACTTCACTGCTGCGCTAGTCAGGGGCCTCAATTTGAAAGGCATTTTAATTGATTTAGCGTAAGCCTAAATAGGCTATCTTATAGCTACTGGCAACGGCAGCCAGCCATGCACGCATGGAGATAAGACGTGGGGATAAAACAACATCAATCGTGAAAAAGCAGTAGCTTAATCCTAATCAGGTTTGTTGTGATCCCAGCCTTACTCATTACTGCAATGGGAAACCAGTCATTCACGCGTGGGGAAAACACATGGGAAGAAGCAAAGATGTGTTCTGGTGGCTTCCAAACCACTTCGGCGATATTTAGTGGAACCGTTTGGACTGTGTGGCTTCTTTACGCAGGTAACGTTGTTCTGCCGTCGATGACTTGTTTGTTGGTGTGTTTCTTGATGCAGTGTGTTGATGACATGCTTGTTTTTGGTGTGTTGTGGATGTTGCGGTGTTGTCGGTGCACTCTAACGTGCGTTGCACAATGTCGGTGTGTTGTCGGGGCGTGTTTTTCCTCGGTAGTCGACGTGTTCTGGATTATCTCTTCGTGCTGATAATGTCACCGACACAGGCGCCGCCTGCCAGGAGGACACCAGGGCGTGCCAACCGCAGCCGTGTCGCAACGGCGGCGTCTGTGAGAGCCAGCGGGACGGCTACCGGTGCCTCTGTGCCAGACAGAGTGCGGACGGACGGCGGTACGGTGGACGAGACTGCACATTGGCCCTGCTGGGCTGTGACGGCGACCCCTGCAGGAACGGCGGCGTCTGCTCTCCGCTCTTCCGGGACGACCGGCACGCCTACGTGTGTGGGTGCCGCGCGGGCTTCTCCGGGCCCCGGTGCCGGACGTCCACAGCCTTCGCCTTCGAGACCAGCGGGTACTGGTACATCGGGACCCGGCTGCCGTCCCCGTAGGTGCCTCTGAACGTCACCCTGAGCTTTCGGACGGACCGGCCCGTCGGCACCCTCCTCCGGTGTCGGGTGGTCGACCTCGTGCTCACCGTGGAGCTGGTCCGGGGACGCCTGCGCCTCGGCGCGCGGCGAGATCAAGGGTCCGGGCGGCCCGTCGTCTCGGAGCTACCGCTGAGCGTAGCGGACGGCCGGTGGCACACGGTGGAGGCGTGGCTGGGTGCTGAGGAGGGCAGCAGTGGCCTCCGATTGGTACAACCCACCTGCGACGAGGAGGGCTGCGCCAGGGAGTCCGCCGCCATAGAGGCGCCCCGACTGGAGCAAGGCTACGACCACTTTGAGCCCAGCTCGGTCAGCCTCTTCCTAGGAGGGGTGGGCTGGGGCGCCGGGGAGGCTGAAAGTGCCGAACGGCCTGCCTTCTTCCTGGGCTGTTTCCGGGACGTGTTTGTGGCGTCCCGGTTGGTGGTTCCCGCCCCCAACGTCACGGCCGGGTGCGGCGGGCAGGAGGAGTGTGAAGACAGCCCGTGTCAGAGGCGTGGCCAGTGTGTCAGCCGGGGATGGGGGAGACACGTCTGCCAGTGCCACCGGCCGTATGAGGGGACCGTGGACTGCGCCGAGGGTAAGGTTCAAGGGTGGGGTCTGAAAAGGCAGAAGGGTGTGGTATGAACACACTGAGGGAAAGGGCAGAGGGGTGTGGTGAATATAAAAATCTAACGACAATTTAGGTCAAACCAAGAAGTTAGGGCTCATTTTGGACATTCAGGCACGAGTTTCAACTGACCTGGGCAGAGGAAGTCTGGATGGCATCTTTGTGTGGCACCACACAATTAGATAAAACGTGCCTGTGACAGACTGCAAAGGAGCTTAGGGAATTAAAATAGTGTAGTGCGCACACACAAACACACACACCCAACGTTCGCTAACGCAAGTACACACACACAGGTGGGGCTGAGAAAAACCTCTATGGCAGGGGTGTAAATATTTTGGCTTGGGGGCCACATCAGGTTTTTGAAATGAAATGGAGGGCCACATTTGTTTTTGTAATTTGTTAATCATAATTGATTTGGAGGCCAGAAAAGGGCAAAAGTTAAAACAAACGGTCTGAGCAATGAGTACGAATGTGGGTACATTTTATGGAATTACACACATTTCGTTACAGGGCAAAGATAAAGTGTGCCATTTTACAGCAAATATCTGGAATAGTCTTGTAAGATGTCTGAGTGAGAATAAGCCCAACGTTGCCTTCTGCCACCCGTCCTCTGTGCCAACACAGAGTACGTCCCGGCCAGGTTTGGCGACCAGGATGCAGAGAGCTATGCGGTGTTCTCATTGGACGAGCCTTTGGATTCCGGTTCTGTCGCCATATCCACGTTGGTGCGCACGCGACACCCGAGCGGTCTCCTCCTGGTCATGGCCAACGGCTCCGGCCAGTACCTCTGTCTGTGGCTGGACGGAGGACTCGTCAAAGTCCAGGCAAACCACTCAGAGAGCCTGGTGGGGCGCGGTGTGGCCAGCGACGGCCTTTTTCATCTGGTGACGGTTCGGCTGGAGGGAAATTTAGTAACCCTATTTCATTCAGCCGAGAGACAGGGATCCATCTCCATCCGGCCAGTGGCGGCTCAGCCAGGGGACCTGGTCTACATTGGGGGCCTGGCCGGCCAGAGAGACTCCGCCCCATTCGGGGGTTACCTGAGAGGCTGTGTCCAGGACGTGAGGATTAACCGTAAACGGCTGCAGTTCTTTCCCATAGCATCCCCGGTGGCCTCTTACCAGCTAGTGAAGTTGTTCAATGTCACGATGGGATGTAGCAGTGACGATGTCTGCATCGTAAGTCACCAAATGTACTGTATGAATACACTTCATTTTGCCCCATAACGCGACAGTCACCCCATGACGCGACACCCCGTGACGTGACACCATCACCCCATGACAGGACAGTCACCCTATGACACGACACACTCACCCCATGACACGACAACCCATGACGCGACACCATCACCCCATGACAGGACAGTCACCCCATGACACGACACAGTCACCCCATGACGCGGTGCACTCACCCAACGACGCGACACAGTCACCCCATGACACGACATAATCCCCCCATGACACAACACGGTTGCATCTAGACAAAACAGAGAATACATGAACAGTTCCCTGTGTCAAATACTTCCAAGCAATTTTCACAATGAACGCTGTAGGGTTATGGGTAAACCTTTGTGTTACAGATTGTGACATTGCCCAGAATCTTATCTAACAACAAAACCCTGTCATGTAATGCAGAAATAGATGTTATTTTCCATGGCAGTTTATAGTAGCCATAAGCTTATGTTTGAAGCAGGCCTACTTGCTAATTGCTCTCAGTCATGCCTCTTATATCAGTGCTGGTTTTCTATAAGGCTAATGACTTGCTAACAACCAAATGATATCAACAAGTACACTGATCTGATCTGAGCTCTGGTCTAAAAACACACATTTGTCATAGGTGTGTCAGTTAGGCTTGATTGCATGCTTTGGACCAGCTGTTCCTAATAAAATGCTTAACTCTAATTAATTGAGTAATGGGACCGTCTCATTTACTAATTTAAACAGGAATAGCAGGAGATTAAGATTGGTTACGTGCATCTGATCTTCCTTACAAGTCCTACCACATAACCCCAAATGCAGATATCCATTTCAGCCTGAGTGTTGTTCAGAGCACCCAATGATCCTGGGTGAAAATGTTATGAATATTTTCTCACCAGCACAGTAATGGTAATTTTCTGTTGTTATAATAGCAGCTTGGTCTAGCCGTAAAGGGGTGCTGTTCCAATGTTGGTTGGAGCCGCTATTGGTTCTGCTTTGGGAGGTAATGTAGAGGAGGACGACATTTCTTCATCCAAGTATTGAAATATTGTTCGATCAATTAAAGAACTGCCATATAATGTCGCACTAACATCGGCAACAGTGTAATCTGTGACTTTTTGTTGTTGTTGATGAAACCCTACCTGGAACACACATTCCACTTGACAACATACGAGCCGAATTAACCTATTATTTACGTGGAGTGGTTTCCTTGGTGACGTGCGCATTTGCTCGACCGAGTAACTGTGTCCCTTCAGAACAACCCTTGTCTGAACGGCGGAGTGTGCTACTCCACGCCGGACGACTTCATATGCATTTGCCAACCGAACACCGGAGTTGCGCGCTGCGAGGGGGTCAAGTGGTGTGAGCTGTCGCCGTGTCCCTGGACCGCAAGCTGCCAGCCAGTCGCCAACGGCTTTGAGTGTGAGTCGCTACATACGGGAACACCTTTCTGAAGAGACGGATAACCAAGCAATTTGATATAAACACGCTAGTTCAAGTTTAAGAGTTTTTGTTATCACACCTCAACGACAGAATTATTAATATGAATTATTAATTAACACTATTACTTAAAGCAATGTTTCGTCACTACAGGACACCCGCAACCATTTACTGTTTGACGCAATCCCGTAACACTGCACCTGATTCATTAACGTATATTTCACCAGTCAAAAGTCCTTCATTAACTTAATCCCGTCTGCATGACTCCCTAAGCATTGATGGTCACCTGCAGAGCCTATACTGTATCCTAGACTAGACGGTTTCTTTCCAGAATATGTGAAGATTAAGCCTCTGATGTTTCCATTCCAGGCATGGCCAACGTGACCCTCCGGAATGGCCGCAGGCTGTCCTACAGAGACAACGGGAAGATCCGTTGCCCCCTCAACACCGTCCTCCTCAGTGTGCGAACAAGGCAGAGCGATGCCGCCCTGCTACACACCGAGAGAGGCTCAGAGTTCCTCACCGTCTCCCTCCAGCGTTCCCGCCTGGTGCTGGAGCTCCGGGCAGGTGGTGGGCCGGCCTCACCGAACCTCACCGCTCAGAGCCGGGGCCGTCTCAGCGACGGACTTTGGCACACGGTGGAGCTCTCCATGGAGGACCCGGCTCTACGGATCTCCAGGTGGATCATGGTCCTGGACGGGGCAAGAGAGGGGGAGCCGGTTGTGTCCGAAGCCACCTCCGGGAGCCTGGACTTCCTTAAGGAGGGCGTGGACATCTTCCTGGGTGGCCTGGGGCCTGAGGCTGGAGGGGACCTGGCCGGATGCCTGGACCCGGTCCAGATCGGCGGGCTCCTGCTGTCTTACTACGAGGACACTGAGCTCAACCTTCCCAGGGCGCAAGATGAGCAGTTTATGATGACCCTGGGTGGCTCCCCCCCCCCCCCAATATGGCTGCCGGGGGGCCGGTGTGTGTGAGCCAAACCCCGGTCTAAACCAGGGGCCCTACGCCTACCTGTGCAGGTGCTGATTGGATAGGTCTACCATGCCAGAATGAAGCTTTGTTTCCATGGCAAAGGCAATGTCTCAGGGCAGGGACACATGGTCACGCAGGGGGGCCAGGTGTGGGGATGACAGGTGTGGCCTGGGCTCACCTTTAGTAAGCCCCACAATCAATTAGAAACTTTTCAATACTTACAATTCTCTCTCAAGGGAAAACGTTTCATAACAAAACAACGCGTAGCGATCCGTGCTTATGACTCAATGGTTAATGACATACCGTGTTGTAACTCCAGGGGACATCAACCTGATACAACACCAACACATCTCCCAATCGAAAAGCTCCCAGAAGTGCCATGGCACATTTCAAATATCCCATAATGGTGCCCAAATCGCATCGACCAATGGGCATCTCAGCCACCCATCAACTAGACGCGCAATCTGAGCATGAACTAAAAATGGTGGCGGTCAGCTTGATGCCAGGAAAATGCCTTTTAGACTGGTGTCCCGTCTGGTAGATCTGAATCGCAATTTGTAAAATTGTCAGAGTAACTAAAACGGTGTGTTTATCCCTATTCCAGATACCCCCACCTACCTGTATCAGTGTGTCCCGGCAAAAGATGGAGTTACAGCTGCTTTAATGGGGGCAAGTGCTCTAAACTGGACAACGGCTGTGATTGTCTACCAGGTTTTATAGGGCAATGCTAAGTCATGGCTGGTTGCAATGTTAAACATGCAGTTAAAGCTCATAACGTGTCGGTTATGGTAATGAGGACTCCTGGTCAAGCTTTTAGCCTTGGTGTTAATGTGCCATAAGACTTGATCACATGCTTTTAACGTATACTCTTCCTGGATAGGGATGCAGTTCTTCAGATAAGTTGAACACATTGTCAAATCTAGGAGCAGAGAACAGAACTAGAAAGGGTTCGCCGTGGTAAAGTGACTGGTTGCGGTAAGTTACTGCAGACACAAACACATTTAAATCAAGTACTTCGGAATTCAAAAATAAATAAATAAATAACTGTATCCATTGTTATTCTATGGCAGGTAGTACAGTTTATGATTTTTTTTTTACCATTTCTCCTATGACGTCCCAACCAAATTCAGTAGGCTGATAGGTTTGTTGTGTAGGGTGCCCTCTCAGGTGATTGGCCCACATATAGCCATTGACCTACTTGTACTCGGACTATGCAAAATGCAAAACATTGACATGGTCCCAGCAGTCATGTTCTCTTATAAGATTCACCGGGCACAGCCAGAAGAGGTCTTGCCACCCCCCCTCTCTAGGTTTTTTCCTTGTTTTGAACCCTACTAGGGAGGTTGTCCTAGCCACTGTGCATTAACTCTTGTGGCTTGCTCTTTGGGGTTTTAGGCTGGGTTTCGGTTAAAGCATGTTGTGACAACTGCTGATGTAGAAAGGGAATACAAAATAAATGTGATTTAGTTATTATTGATAATGGTGACCAAAAAAGGCTACATAAAATGTATCCTCGAGATTCTTCGGCTTCGACCTGTCAAGTTAACGCAGAGGCAAGAAACGTCATGGGCTAAAATGTTGAGAAACGTAGAGTTCATTTGCCTAAACAAGGACATCTAGGTATTTCTGGCACACCCAATCTTTTGGCAATGTCTATTAACAAATTATCCTGATTTATTTACCCTACTTTTGTCCTAATGTTGTCAGACACGGGCAAAAGTGTGTGTATATAATGTGTGTCTATAATTCAATTCCCTGTAACAGGTGTGAGGTAGACCTTGATGAGTGTGTGTCAAACCCCTGCGACAACGGAGGCCACTGCCGCAATCTTCCCAATGGATTCCGGTGTGAATGTGGGATCAACTTCTCAGGCGACCAGTGCACAATTCATGCTCCAGTTCC
The DNA here is from genome assembly GCA_016801125.1 of Novumbra hubbsi. Taxonomy (NCBI): domain Eukaryota; kingdom Metazoa; phylum Chordata; class Actinopteri; order Esociformes; family Umbridae; genus Novumbra; species Novumbra hubbsi. The sequence goes on from JACXGK010002862.1 coordinate 35,636, forward strand.
TGTCCTACATGATCCTACGAATCGACGACGGCCCAGAGATCGACTGGGGACATTATATATAACATGCATTCTATTCTGTGGGAACACGGGCAATTGACCAATACGGTTTCGGCGAGGGTAACGTAATTTTTTTTTGAATCTCCACTCAGGTATTGTCTGCAAACAAAGACAGTTACAATTTTGTTAATTTAAGAGACCCACCATTTAGACATTTGGTCTTTCTCACAAAAATATTTTTCAGACACATACACAAAACAGATTCCTGTCTTAAAGCCACAGAGATGTGTAGCCTAAATATTTTGATTTACTTTCTCTGTAAATGAAGTATCCTGCAATAACTACCGGTTCACCAGTTTGTCCATTGAGCTTGATTTGTTTTTTGTTTTGCAGACTAGGCTTTTTCTCAGGTTTTTTTTATCCATTAGTTGAAATATTTTATAATATTTAGACAATATTTCAATGTCATCACATACCCATGTAAATCTACGCCAAACTCAAATACTTCTTGGTTTTCATCCTAGGTCCAACCCTCTCTTCATGGACCTCCAGACACTACACAATTTTGTTGTATCCCTCTACATGATGATTACGTGTTCCCTTAATCTTTTGGCGCAATGTAGAAAGACAAATCGAAAACTGTTTACGGTCACGTTACAAACTGCAACCAGCACGGCTAACATCAGAAATCCTGTTGGACTGTCTTGAAACACACGGCTCTCTCACCCTGGAAGAGCAGGTTAGAATGAGGGCAACAAAACATATTGCTCTCCCCCAACAAACCCGCTTGAAAGTACTTGGTCAAGAAATATGTTAACCAGGGGAAAACCGAACAACAAAAATGTATGTTGTTTGACGAACAAGTAGCACAGGCCTACATATTTTCCCCACCACCCATGTTTTTAGACATGTGTATAGACAATTCATATTTTAGACATGTGTATAGACAATTCATATTTTTGTTCCTGTTGCTCAATTTTTAAGTTCAACTGTAAATAGAAAAAGTGAATTTAGTTACCTGAAACCAAATCATCACGAAAATCAAGAAATGGTTGACAGGTGTTGTAGGCCTTATAGGTTCAGGTCCCTAGGTTTAGCACAGGCTCAGAGTATTGCCCACTTCTCACAAAAAAACTGTAGTTTCTCTTCAAACCCTCCTCACATCACCACAAACACTTCTCCTCGTGGTCCGGCCCGATTAGTCTTCCGTAGTATTTCTTGTTGGTATGTAGTATTGCAAGTTGTCAACGAAATAAACATGTTCAAAGTACTTGGTTTGATAACAAACATAGGCTAATACAATCTATTCCCATGTCACTTTAGCTCTCCTGTTAGTGTGTAAAGAAATCCAGCCTGTGTATTTAATACACTGAAGATAATACACTGCAATTCATTCTATTGTTACTTTTGGGTTCTGATTAGATCAAAACAACAGTTGAAGTACATTTATAAGTATGTTTCAAGTATCAATAGGTACATCCAATTCCAAATATTGTAACCGCAGATAGCCCCCTTCAAGCTACATTGCAGAAAAAAGTTCATATCCAAATTACTTCGATGTTTCAGTAGCCAACAACGGACATGTGACATACATAACGTCCAAAACATTAAACAAAATGATTATATTCTGTATTTTCAACAAATTTACAGACATTTTAAACTTAATACTTTCTCATGCCTTCAAACAGTCTTAATAGAGAAAGCCAACTTTAAAAAAATGCAGTAACTGTTGACACAGTGGCCACGCGTATTAGGACTCGTCTTGTGTGCACCAGATCTTTAAAAAAAATATTATACGCCAGCTTTTAAGCTAAAGAGTCAGACCAGTCTCAGGACCAACAAATCCCAAAACACTTCCACGCTGACGGACCGTCAGTGTGCTAAATAATCAATAAATAACAGACGGACAAGTGATCTGACAGAGGATCCAGACCAGGAGGGGTAAAATGTCAGTCCCAGAGCTTGCACTCACAGAGCTCTTTGTAGATTCTCTTCCGAAATGTCGGTATGTCCTTTTGGGAGAAATGAAGTGGTTTCCCCAAAGCAAGACACCTGCAGTACTGAAAGAGAAGTTAGGGAATTAAGGTGTGTGCAAGAGTTAAGGCGAGTGAGATTAAGTAAGATTTTACTCAAACTGCAATATAATCAAGTGACGATGGTTAAGATTGTCCGATTACATCTGGAGTTATGAAAAATTCAAGTACCTCTAAGACAAAAACTCCACAGTCGTTTTCGTTGGTCTGTTGAGGTATACTCTGCAAATGACCAATGGGAAACAGACAACCAAAACAGTGAGTTGGGCTATATTGTGTTGGCATTTCTCTGCAAGCTATGCGACCACGTCTTGACACACAGCTAACGACGCACAGTAAACTACACACGGATAAGAAAAACCTACCTCGTTTAAATAAATCTTCCAGCCACTTTGAAAATAGGGTCGCTTCTTCTCTTTGGCTTCCGTCATTATGTAACGCAGCACATTCTATGGACAGTACAGGTTTTATATTTTCGATTCAAGTGAAAGGGCACCATTTCCATCAAATTACTGCAAGGAAATTGCATTTGTCAGTGAATTGGTGTTTATGTTACACATGAAAGTGGGGTAAGGCAGACATAAAGCAGTGGGCCCGAAGGTCCGGTCGACGTTACCTCAGCCACCTCCTTGAAATCAAAGCCCTGGGAGTCATACAGGTGGATCCTCTTGGTGGATGTGTCGACTGTCACCAGGCACCAGTGGATCTCCAGGTGGACGGGCACCAGTAGCAGAGTCTTGGAGAACAGGTCTACCTACAGGACACGAAGGGGAACCGCAGCCGGGGTTGTGTCAACAGGACATGATAACTTTTTATCTCGGCAGGCCCTACCTGATCTCAGCAGGCCCTACCTGATCTCGGCAGGCCCTACCTAGTTTTTACAGCAGCCCTTACCTTCCTGGTCCACCTCCTCACACCTTCATAACCTTTAGTCATAAGCTGCCGGTGGAAGAAGCTGTTGAAGAAATGAACCTGCAACAAGCATGAAGTCCACACTTAGGATGCAAAATGACATGCATCAAACGACAATCAAAGTTGCTCATTTAGCTCCTTTGTGTCCCTGTGGGACTTCTACTCCTCAAGGTCCTGACATGACAACGATGTAATACTTTATTACGACACAATTTGACCAATAGTATGACTGAAAAAAAAACCTACCCTGTGTTGTGCAGTCTGCATGATTAAATCCCCATACATATTCATGACCTTCGAGATTAAAACACAAACAGGGGTTTGAACAGGGTCAGAAATGTACGTGACATCTAGTTAGGTTAACTTTAGACTGTGCAAAAGCACTAAAACACACGGTAAGGACACCCCGTCTTTATCCCAGTACACTGACATGCCAGATCCTCTGGGTCAGGACATTTGGTCAGAAAAGTTCCCTGGCCCAGTTGTAGGAGGTTTAAGTCCATGAACCAGCCCATGCCAAAAGAGTAACACGCTTCAAGTGGATTTGTTTGGAGCCACTTAAGTACTGTTTTACTTAAGTACACAGAATGACGTTAAAATAGGGGCACATTTTATATTTGAAATAGATTCAGAGTATACTTCAAGTGTACTAAAATCCCATTTCAAATAATATACCAAAGTAGGAAATAGGTGAGTCCATTTCAAAATACAAATAATAGTCATTAATAGATAAATAGTACTTTAATACTATTTTTATACTATTTAATCTACTTAAATATAATATAGGCGGTTCCCAAATATTACAATGACATTTGTCATTGGCAAGAATTGTGAGATTCTTTTGATTTTGGACAGAGCGGCGCCGACCTGGTCATTAAGCCAGTTCTGGTGGTCCAGTGTAGACAAGTCGTCCAGTCCCAGAGTGTGCTTATTGTAAACCACTCTGAAACAGGGCCCGGGTTCACGCATCACCACAGCCTTGTAATCCCTGGCCTCTGCAGAGATTACATGCTTCCTATAAAAGAGGGAAACAAGAACATTGTTTGGGTTGATCGGTACAGGGCTTATCAAAACTCAGTCAACAATTCATCGAGCCCTCAAAAATATGAACCGACAACCAATATGTCTGTGTGTACTTACCACTTAGTAAGGTCTGTGTTAAGCTTGTCGTTAAGATGCATCAATACATCGTCCTTTCTTAGTGGAATGAAGCTTCCATACTTTGCATAAATGCTGTGGAGGAACTCTATAGAAAAAGTCAGTCACTCAAAACACCACTAAATGAAAAACAAGGGTGTGAGGTCGAGAGGTATAAAATAAAAAATGTACCATAGATGAGGCTCCTTGTTGTTTCCCAACAGATGCCTCTAAGAGCCGACAGACTTCGAGGTGGGGCCTGTTTAGTTGCGGTGACAGCATCATGGCAACGCCCCTCCCCGGCTTGGATGCGGTCGACGTCCTCCTGGACAGGGTCGCCACATTGATCTGACGTGCCCACAGGTGGACTCGCTTTTTGGACAGAGGACCCCATTGCCTGAACAAATAAACGTAACATAAACCCAGTATCGGACCACCTTTTCCATGTCTGAATATGCTTCGGGACTTGCCTGGCTTGCCTCTGTGCTGACAAGGCCTTGTTCATCACATCCAACGTCCAACAAGACTTTTCTCTCACGTAGCTCCTGCAATTTCTGGCTTCCTTCTCTTTCCCCAGTGCTTGCTTCTTTTGCCCTCTTCTCTGTCCCAGTAGACTTCCAGAGCTTCCCGGTTCTCCCCCCCCTCATAGCTTTGATCGTGGATAACCAGAAGCGATAACTGGGCGCACGCCACTTCCTCCACAGCAGGTACCGGATGTTATGCCAGCTCTTGCGTCGCACAGGGAGACGGGAGCCTCCGTTGACGGTGAGCTTTAGGCCGCGCAGGCCCGTTCTAGCGCCTGGTTTGTGCTTCGGGGGTCGAGTAGGGGCTGTGTTGGTTTGGGGAGGGTTGCGACGCCGCTCCACACATTGGCTGCAGGGGACATGGGACGGTGGCACAGGGAGGAGCTTTTCCCTGCTGTGCACCAGGGATTCAGGATGAGGATGATGAGCAGAGGACCGACTCAGGTCAGAACAGTTCCGAGGCACTGATGTCTCGTGGATTCCAACGGTCGTACCAGGAAGGCCCAGAGCAGAGGTGTGCAAAGCCGCCTTTCTGTGTTTCCGATTTCTGATTTTTTTTTTAGGGCGGCACAAGACCATCGGCTCTGGTGTTGAGTTTGATGGGTTGGCTGAGAGCTTTTCGCTCGTGAGCGATTCATTTGGCTTGGTCACAGTCTCCAGGGGATGGCTCCCCATTTGTCTGCCTTTAGGTGGGCCCAATGAAGCAAAGAAAAACAACGGATCCCTGTCTTCGCTTTTTGCCTCCTCGGCCAACAGGCTACACGTATTACACACACCAGACGTTGAGAGAAACAACATGATGTCTGTTTTATCAGATGGTAAAATCAACAACTGGTCCTAAGCCAAACTTTTATAGGTAGTGAATTAAGACAACAAAAAAACTGAGTTGGTCTCTGGCATTGCCATTTCAGTTAAGGCACAGCATACATAGCCTTATTTGACATAGCCTTCACATTCACACAGTCAACGGCACAAAACAATAACGACTTTTTACGTAGTAACCATGAATCATGACTACTGCGAGGTATAAAGACAAGTTACGGTAAATAGACGATTGTCTATTTTAGGACACGTAGATAAGAAACCACTAGTAAACAACCAATAGTCAACTCGTCCTCGTTAAGTTAGCACGTGTCAGTGTTTCGGGGAAAACAAGGGTTATGCAATCATTAAAAACGAAAGGTCCGTATGTTTGATAAAGTCTAGACTGACTGATATGCGTTAGTAGCAACACGTATTTACCTAAATACGCCGATAAGGTGTTTGTTGACTCTCCCTAGACGACCATTTTCTTGTACATTTTGCAAAACACATTTACAATCACTCGAGGACTGTGACGATACCATCGTCGCACTTTAAGTACGTCACGTCTTTTCTCCACCTACTAATCAGAAGGTCTTAAGGGAAATCAGCATCCGAATTTAATTCGCATTTCAACAGATTCAAACTCGTCTTCACCGATATTAAAACTGGGGATACTTTTAGGGTTACGCAACAGAGGTTGGATGTTTGTGCTGCGATAACTATTGTAGATGTTCGTGTGTAGGCATTGGCTGATTATTAGCTCACAGCCAGGGTATATGAAACCGTACACCACGGGTATGAAATTGCATTACTTTTTACTATTTACATTTTGTTGGTAACCTGTAGGGCATATTTGTGGATTTTGAAGTATGTCCTATATACACCATGGCAAGGCACAATATCTTCGTATGAACAGGATACACAAAGTAATTCAACGAAATGCCTATCTTTCAGTCCCCCCCCCTCAATTCTTTTTTAATAACTATACTGAAATTTTAAAAACTGCAACAAAGACAGAACGCTAATAAATACCTTGAATAATGATGAGAGTGCATGGAGCAAAGTGAGTACAGTAATTTCAATATTCACACGTTTATCAGGTGGCGAAGGTTGAATAATTAGTAACACCAATTATCAATTGGAGACTATTTTGGATCCAAGCTGGAAAAACACTTCGTTGAACTGCAGAGAACAACTTTGAAGTCCCTATGCTCACCGCAATGCACCCGATCACCTCCAAACCCATTAGTTTGTCTGCATTTATCTTGGCAACATTCTCCAATGGATTCAGACTGATTGCCCTCGCATAACCTACATGTTGCGCAGGAGCCTGTGGGTGGACTTGTTTAACTTGGCCCGGTGACGAAGTTTAAAGTGCAGGATATATACCAAGGCACATGGACTCAGTCCACATTTCCTGTACATCCCCAACACGGTCCTCCTCTCGCCGTCCCTCCCAACGATGATTTGCCTGGCTATAGCCGTGGTTTTGGGGCTTCTGTCCGGGGCGGGGGCCCACTTGCCTCTTTATAATGGGACCCGTCCTCTCTGCGACTCTGCTGAAGCAGAAGCTGCAGCCCTGGTGGCCCAGGACTACCTCAACAGCAAGCACACGCATGGCTACAAGTACGTCCTGAACCAGATAGACGACATCAAAATCATTACCCAGGTGAGCCGAAAAACAGAATAGCTTACAGGGCTAGACATAGACTGTCCTCTACACAGGGCCGGACATAGTGTCCTCTAAACAGGGCCGGACATAGTGTCCTCTACACAGGGCCGGACATAGACTGTCCTCTACACAGGGCCGGACATAGACTGTCCTCTACACAGGGCCGGACATAGGCTGTACTCTACACAGGGCCGGACATACACTGTCCATTACACAGGGGCAGACTGGAAAACTGGCATTTCAGGAAATGGGGGGGGGGGGGGTGTCCCGAGGGAAGAATAGAATTCCTGCTTTGATAGAAATAACAAGTTTCTGGGCAATTGTCTTGATAAAGGACAGAAGAACTGATCTGTATCTTGCTGGCCATTGGATTACATCTAGCAACCTGTCAGAGAGTGTAAACGCAACAGGCACAGATGACAAATACAGACTAGTCGCTCAGGTCTATTCAACTTTTACCCTGGAAGATCTAGAGTCTACTTGTGTCATGTTCCACCTTAAGGATCCGAGTCTCATTCCGTCCCTGGTTGGAGAGGAATCTGTTTCTTAGTTGTTATCAATGAAACCGGCTTCAAAGTCATTACTTGCTATGCAGCCTCAGTATAGACGTCATGTCGTTACAACAAAATGACATGGGATTGATGTGGTAGAGGGCAAGACACACTATCAGCTCTATCACTGTCTCTGACCCAGAGAGAGTATCAGTATACATTTACTCAAGTTTGGTTAAACCAAGTGTTGCCCAAAATGTTTAATCCTAAAGAGAAATGCGCGTTTGACGCGAGGCCCTCTCCGCTAATGCGCTCATCTGTATTGATGGCCCGGGGGTTAGGATGTGTTTACATTCTCACGGCAAACGGTGCTGTGCTAGAATACCACACCTCTCAGTTCTGCTATTAATAGACGCTGGCTCGCAATACATTCCCCTTCAGTCTTGACCTCCCATATGTATCAATTAGCTGGATGGATCTGAGATCTATAAGCTGGAAGTGGACCTGCTGGAGACCACGTGCCATGTTCTGGACCCCACGCCTGTCGCCAACTGCACCGTTCGTGCCAAAGTAGCCACGGTGAGAGCCAAGTTTCCACTTAATTTATCCTATTTGGTGAATTCCAGTGGGGCATAAGTCATATATTTATTGTGTGTTTTTTTTGAAGGCGGTGGAGGGTGACTGTGATGTCATACTGAGCAATGTGGGAGGAGTCATGTCTGGTACAGGTTTCAAGTGTAAAACTGAAGGTACGCTGTCTTTACTTAATTATTTATCAGATCCCCAAATGTTTTGGACAATCAAATATCCTGGGCAAATAAAGGATAATCAACACGACTTGTGAACGAAGTCTCAACGAGACAGCTTAGCCCCCACAGAATTGATGCATACACACAAACAACACAGTGTATGGTTCACTCTGACAAGATAACCTCCCCTGTCTGTCATTCTACTACCATGTAAAGAATCAACAGAGGACATCTGCATCGGCTGCGCCTCACTCCTACCCCTCAATGACACCGCGGGCCTGGCCTTTGTCTCAGCTTCGCTGGCCACCTTCAACAACAGAACGGGCCAGAAGTCATTGTTTGACATTATCGAAGTTGGACGCATGTCAACTCAGGTGAATTGTTGTTGTTGTTGTCTTTCTGCTGCCCACAAAGAACGCACGTCGCCGAACCGAGTAGGTGAAATCCAAGTTGTCGTTAGTCTTCAGGCATTTCTTTGTTTCCCGAAAAGAGCACGTGACCTCGGTACGAGGCGTTTTGCTCCCAAGTGCCAGACAGTTAAAAGCAAAACAAAATAAATCTGTTTTTTACAGATCGTGGCTGGTGGTTTGCAATACTTAGCGGAATATGTCATAATAGAGACCAACTGCACCGCTGATGAGACTGATGATGTCTGTGTCCCGCAGACCCTGGCAACAACGGTAAGTACACATAAGAAACATGCCCAAATCTGCTGGAGGCCTATTCTAAATGTCTGCCCTGTGTGTCTGAATGCGTTTAAAATTGTCATGCAAACGTAACCGAATCAACAATTGCTCTTAATACTACTATATGCATTAAAAAGCCACGTTTCTCTTCTCTTTTAGCAACGTGGATTTTGTCACGTTTCAGGTGACATTCCTTCCCACTCTGTCGACTGTACTTTATTTGGTGCCCCTGCAAATGTAAGAGAAAGTGCACTAATTTCAATGTAGATTAATATTAGAATATGTCTACAGTTATTCATGTGTCTCCTATATAACATGTATGTTGAACCAATACATTCTGTAAGAAAACTCGGCCATAATGCATATTGTTCAAATGTACAGACGATGTTGAACACCAGTGGCACAGTCCAGGTACCACCCCCGTCCGTCCACGTTCACGCCGGTCACCTACCTAAGGTCCACGGATTGAGGCATCACAAACTCACCGCCCTCCACAACCCCGACCTCAGCGGCTTTCTGTCTTCCGAGTCTGACGAATCAGGCGAGTCGGCGGAGGCTATAGTACCAGTGGTGCCCGTGGCGGAGATTCCTACTGCTACCGACGCGTCCCCCGTAGCAGTTAAAACCGCCGCGGGCACGATGGAGCCTGTTTTAGCCGTGGTGGTGAAGAGGGAGGCTGTGCCGCCAGCAGGTGTGGTCGAGAGCCCAATGGCAATGCTGCAGCCTGCAACGCGACGGTGTCCTGGGAGGAAGAGGTTCTTCTGAGGTGTTGTCAGATTTCCCGTACAGAAGGAAAAGAACGTCTAATTTCCCAGATTTACTAAATTCCGTATTATAATACGTTTTCAAAAAATGCATATAGAATTATACACAATTTGGCAAAGTTTGTGTTATTTTTAATGTGGGTATACAAAGCACATACTGAAATCTTTATTATCTTTACCTGGGTATCGGTAAACATACTCATTATGAATGAGCAATGAGTTAGGAATTCGGATTGACGGGACGGGTATAGTATATTGGTCCTCTACCACAAACTCCAGAGGAACATTAAAACAGACTACCAATGTAATTTCATGAGTAATAAAAATATTTTCTTTGATGTACAATAATAGAGTTCAGCCAATTAATATTCACGGAGTAACCGAGTATATCACAGTAAAACGTTTTTATTGTAGTGGGCATTTTCCCAGTTCAACGCACAATGTTTGTTCTCTAATCTGCTCTTTGTCCGGGGATAATAAAGAAAAACATTACTCACATTGTCTACTATTATTTGTTGCTCATTCGGAAATTGTCAGCAACGGGCTTTAATTAATCAGGCTACTTGTAGCAGGTTTGAAAATTACTTGTGTGACAGATATCAGCACACGTCATTGCTCTCTGTATCAGAAAGTAGGCTGGCCCTCTTTGAAGTCATGTAGATTTATGTATTTTATTATTTTTGCTTTTAAAGCAGTCCGACATAAATTAACACCACGCTGGTATACATTACTTGTCTGCTGACATCTAATGAAGTACAAACTACGAAACACGATCTCCGAGATGGTTAACTCCGCAATCTCCACGGAGTTCAGTAGTTGTTCTGCCCCGTACATTCCAATATAATTTTAAACTGAACGACTTGATACCTTTAGGGCAATTCAAAAAGGTGATGGGGGAATATGTCCATGAACAATGTCTACGTATCGTGTTCATATTACATGTTTGGAGTATATTGCTCCCAATAAATTGTATTGTTTAATATTTGTGTTGATGCAGGGCTCATCCGCAAGAGACCTTTGGACTTAGCATTACCTCCCCTGCCTAAATAAAAAACATTTCAGAAAAAATACCCTGCATGCTATAACAACCTTTATGTACAGGGAATGTACTTCGCTTCTGTAAATATTTTCACGAGACCCTATAACTACTACTCTTTAAAGAACCAACTGCCAGCTCGTGGGACACGCTAGTTTAAAAAAATCAATGTACGCGATCTAAGTCAACGTGAACATGAAGACATTCCAAGTAAATGATCAGCAGACGTTTAGAACGGGTTTGACCCTTTAGACTTATTTCAATAATGACAAAGCGCAGAGATCAGGGTTGAATACATGGTTTGCTGATACTGTTGACAATTGATCACCAGATGTCCATGGTGGGTCTATGAACCCAAATACACCATGATGCAGCCAGCACCTGTCAGTGTCAGGGGCAGTCAGGAGGCAAAGCCCGTGACTAACATCCAGGAGACACCAGGTTGACAACGTGGCTGTCAATGCATATAAAACACTTCCAAACGCAGAGCACGTGCTAAAGCCAGAGCTTTGTGGCCAGTTAGACTGAAATGCCATGCATAAATTACACATACAGAAACAACCAGCAGTGTTGGCAGCCTCCATTGACAATATATCACACAATCACCCGCAGACACCCCCAAAAACGCAACCCATTTTTGCCCACAATACAGAAAGGGAGGCACACTACCAGTTGAGCAAAATAGTCATGCCCATTTCACAAGGTAGCACGGACCCCAGCTCAAACACAGCCCCATATTTTAAAGTCATAAGCGACTTGTCTGGATTTCCCATCCAGCTGGCTATATTAAAACAGTTCCGGGTGGCTCAATTCATTGAGTGTGGCAGGGTCAATTAGGATTGTGGATGCAATACCCATGCTGGTATGAAATATGTATGCATACTACAACACAAGTAACTGCGGATATGAGCATGTTCAGTTACTCGTTTAACAGCAAAAAACCCTCAACGGCACTACCCATATTGAATTGTCCTAGAGGTCTCTATGGGATACCAACAATCCATCATCTTTATCTTTCCCTTTAAAGCAACACAAAAGTGTACAAATAATGTAAGACCATTGTAGTGAAGACTCAGAGGGTGATCTGCTTTGTGCCTTTAAGTCCACTTAATGCAAATATTACATTTTGTTAGATATTCAGTAAACAAAGTTACACAAAAGCAGGTAACCAATTAAACCCAGTCACAAGCACCAAATCTTATTAATTCATGCTTGATGACCACTAGATGGTAGGCTTAATCCTTAGAGATGTTTCATTACAGTGTTCTGTGTTCTAAATAGAGCAATCTTCTGGGAACATTTTCTAAAGAGTAGACAGGTTCCTAAATGTTCCTTAGTGTCATGTGGCCGGCGACAAATGGAAATATAAAAAATAAACAGGTCAGTACATGCGGAACTTGTGCTCTAAGGTGGCAGTACGCATTAACAACGCGACTGGGATAAAACAAAGCTGCCAAAATCAGTCATTGACACAAAAAGCGATTGCAAGTTTCCAACAGTTTATTTGGACAAAGTAGACCGCTGTTGGTGATCAACCCCATTGATTGGACGATTCACATATGCTGCAAAAGACAAAAGCGAGTTAAGTTTGACAGTTTACATATGTATAGCCGTATATGGACAAAGGTTACTTCAAGAGATACATGCCATTTCGTTGGTTTGCAGCATGGTCTTGACTTCCAGCAGTTTGGGAGGGGCTAAACGCATGACGCTTCTGATTAGCAGGCAGAGGCATGACAGGATTCCAATAGTGTGTTAACGACTCAGGGATTTCATGCCTGGACAGTTCAGGAATAAGCTTGTCTGGAGACTTCCTAGGGTAGAACCGTTTAGAACCAGCATAATATATTGGCAAGGAGGACACATGACTAGTAGGCAATTGTTGTTCAGAGGAGATTGGTTGCTGAAGGCTAGCAACACTTTCTGAATTACGGGGATGAGATGGTGGCAAAGGCTTGCCATTTGGTTGCTCTTGAGAATTCTTCGGTTTGCTACGCATCAGTAATGGAGATTCAGAATGACCGAAACGGTCGGTTTCAGAAATCATATCAGGGTCATCGTGAGGTGGAGGCCTAAAAAGTTGCTGCTTTGGAGGTTGGGGTTTTAAAGGCCTGTTGTGGTCACTAGAAAATTCTTGAGATTCAGATGGTTTGTTAGAGGAAAGTGCTTGGCGATGTGTTGACTGTAATGAATTGTAAGGCATTTGATCAGGGTACATAAGCTTGGTTGGTTTATAGAGGTGCATAAACGGCTGTGTTTTATAGGGGAGATACGGCCGTATATGTTGTTCAGTTGGCTTTTTGGAGCTACTGGAAGGCGTTTCGCCATTTGGATGATTGTTCAAACTATATTGGTAAGTTAACTGCGGTGTGTTGTAAGGCTGAATCTGTAGCGCTGAGCTTGCTGGAGCTTCAAATTCAGTGGGCTTCTTCAAGTCTGAGGACTGCACTAAACCATTTGGATCCGAGGCAGCAGGAAACCTGAGTCTATGCCGAACCCAGAAATCATGGAAACTCAAGGGACTTTTAGTGGGGACTATGGTCAGGTCAGTATCGGTTTGTGGAGTTACAGTAGTTTGGGCTTGCCCAGGGACCAATGGATATTGTAGCAGGTCAGGTAACGGTTTGAAAGGGTAAACAGGAACAATGCCATTATCCTTCGATACAGCAGTGCCAAAATGGTTGTGGTGGTGATGATGGAAAGATATAGGCACAGGACAGCAATTTGAGAACCCAGTAGGGCAGATTGTAGGACAACCCACAGGGCGGGGTGAATAAGGTACATCTGTATGACGAGGTTGGTGAGTAGGGCAGCAGTTCAAGAAACCAGTAGGGCAGATGGTAGGACAATCGTCAGGCCGTGGTGCGTTAGGTTCACGTGGCTGAAGTTGGGTAGTAGGATCACTGGTTTCAAGTTCTTGGTAGTAAGGAGGTTTAACATGAGCCAAGGGAACTTCAGTGGCTGGAGTTATTTTAGTTTTTGAAAGGGGATCTACATCAGCAGTTGGCATTGGAGTGAAATGAGGATGTGTGGCATGCTTGGGTGGCTGAGGTTTTTCAGGCTCATTGTTTCCATGAGGACGAGTTAAAGACTTGCCTGGCCAAATGTGGAATTGATCTGGATACCAAGGAACCTGAGGTTTCTCAGGACCATAGTCTTCGGGGGGATGAGTTACAGGCTTTCCAGGGCGAGGCAGGAAGTGATCTGGATACCAAGGAACCTGAGGTTTCTCAGGAACATGGTCTTCGGGGGGATGAGTTACAGGCTTTCCAGGGCGAGGCAGGAAGTGATCTGGATACCAAGGAACCTGAGGTTTCTCAGGAACATGGTCTTCAGGGGGATGAGTTACAGGCTTTCCAGGGCGAGGCAGGAAGTGATCTGGATACCAAGGAACCTGAGGTTTCTCAGGAAGATGGTCTTCAGGCGGGTGAGTTACTGGCTTGCCTGGCTGAGGGCTGAAGTGATCTGGATTCCAAGGAACCTGAGGTTTCTCAGGAACATGGTCTTCAGGCGGGTGAGTTACTGGCTTGCCTGGCCGAGGTTGAAAGTGATCTGGATACCAAGGAACCTGAGGTTTCTCAGGAACATGGTCTTCAGGGGGATGAGTTACCGGCTTGCCTGGCTGAGGGCTGAAGTGATCAGGATTCCAAGGAACCTGAGGTTTCTCAGGAACATGGTCTTCAGGCGGGTGAGTTACTGGCTTGCCTGGCAGAGGTTGAAAGTGATCTGGATACCA
>JACXGK010002863.1:0-16140 GCA_016801125.1 Novumbra hubbsi
ACCCAGTCAGACACACAATCAGAACATGTAACCCAGTCAGACACACAATCAGAACATGTAACCCAGTCAGACACACAATCAGAACATGTAACCCAGTCAGACACACAATCAGACATTTGTGCGCGCCGTCAAAACATCCGTTAGTCATGGCCGCACCTGTGTAGTCTTCCCTGCAGATACACGTGTACCCCCCCTCTCGGTGGGCGCACACCCCTCCGTTCAGACAGGGGTTGGAGTAGCACAGGTTGATCTCCGTCTCGCAGTAGTCCCCGGTGAAGCCCGCGGGGCACCGGCAACGCAGCCCGGCGATGGGGTGGATGGGTCGGAACAGGATGGACTGCGACGAGATGAAGGGGGCTGAGCTGTTGAAGCGGAGCACCGAGATGCACTTCATGTAGTTCTGGCACGGCTCGCGGAGGCAGACATTATCGTCAAATGGGAGAACCTGTGTTACAACACACACACGACACACACGGGGACAGTTTTGCTTCAGGTGACAGGTGGTAGGGAGAATAACCGTGACAGGAGGTGTGTGTGTGCGCGTGTGTGTGCACACAAACTATGCTATTGTAGACGCCATGTTAGGCACTTATGTCCGTGTGCGTATATTTATAAATGTAATGATGCCATGCTGCTCTGAAACGCTGTATTGTATTGATGCGCGTGTCTCCTGCTGCTCACACCTCCATCTGGGCCAGAGAGGTGAGTCTCGGCCGGTTCAGGTAAAGCTGCTCCTCCAGGGCCTCGGAGGGGAAGAAGTGACCACTGGGCAGGGCAGCTGTGAAGCTGACGTTCAGAATGCCACCCGCCTCGCCGTCCGGCTGGATGTTGAACACGAACACGTCCTCCAGCGGGATTGACAGCACCGCCGACACCCCCTCCAGGAAGTGACGCAGCAGGGGTGACAGGAAGTGCTCCTGGGACATATTTTGGAGGCGCACCGTCACGCTGCTGCTCAACATGTCCTCTGTGATGATGAGCACTCGGAGGACGCACTTGGCCGAGATACTGTGGACGCCATCTGAGAGCGAGAGAGTAAGAAGGAAAGGTAGAGAGAGGGGATTGAGAGAGCGAGGGAGATTAAGAAAGAAAGTAGGGACAGAGAGAAGGGATGGAGACAGGGGGGGGGGGGTGAGGTCATCATGTGTGTCATCAGGGTTATGGTAAATTCAGTGAGCGTGAGCTGCCGTTTTACAAGTGAATAATCTTCCCCTGCTCCAACTTATCCATACATGTGTCCATACACACACACACACACACCATAACGCACACTTTGCAAAGAGCAATTTAATCCTCCTTTTGACTTCCTTTTGCTCAAAACTGTTCATACAAAAGCATAATATATTCACATGGATGGTACCATGTCACAAAAGACAATTACAATATGCTGACATTTTACAAATCTAGAAATGTTAGGGACAGCAGGGAACGTGGGATGGCTGCAGACCTTAATAGTGGTGAGCACAACTGGGCAAATAACAGAGAGAAAGAAAGGATGGAGAGGAAAGGGAGTGAAGATGGAGCTACTGAGAGAAAATGTGAGAAAGGAGGCTGAGAGGATGTTGACACAGTGGGGGAAGGGCTTAGGGAGGTGTGTGGCGGCAGCTGGTTTGATTACAGGATTAGGAGGAGCCTGACACCCTACTGACCTCGCACACACTCGTATCACACACACACACTCGCATCACACACACAGGCACACACAAGGACACCCGGCACTAGTAAATGAACAGCCAGTGGTCGACAGGGATTATGAGATGATAAGAAAATGATTTCTCAGTGTTCTAGAAATAATACAGGGTGAAAACATAGGATACTGGCAAATATATCTAATTGAAACAGAGAAATGGAAAAACAGCATTCAAAATTAAGGAATACCGCTGTGGCAAAAAGCATTTGTTGGCCCTCCATGAATAGATTGCAAATATGCATTGCAAATGACTTGTGATACCCTTTCTTATTGCAATGAGACATAGTATCATAGTTAAAAGGATCATCTTATGTGATTTAGTCTTCATGCCTGGCCTCAATCCAGCTAGCTCCATGGCTAAATCACATGAAGGGACACACAATGAGATACAACATTACATGCTTGCTAATCCAGCTAGCAGGAAGACAGAGTACAGTATTTGCATAAGTCATTAAGCTGTCACTCTTTTCAAAAATGTATCCTACTACTATGGAATTTGCAAGTATTGTGCTTGTCCAACTATTCAACTATCTCCCTTTCAAATACCCCCCACACTAGGCTCTCTGCTTTGGGGGCTATCAGCTAGTAGCTAACTCCGTCATCAGCAGGCAACTCTGCAGAGTAGAGCTACCGACCCTTTATGGACATGTCTTTAAACTTTTATAAACCAAAACACAGATGGGGGTTATTTCAGCATCTTTAGCACCAGGGGAGAACAATAGTTTGTTAATAACACTTTGCCGGTTTATTTCCGCTCGTCTATCCATGTTTTCATGTCATGGTGCTACACTTCAAAAGGATGAGTGGAGTTTTAGTGCTGATGGATTGAGGGGGGCTATTCCAGGTAGACTTGGCTAATAGCTCTTCTAGATATGAACAATGCTTCAGAGCATTTCCTAAAACTCAGTTCAAAATAGCAAGCGGACTACGACCATACATAACCAGACCCTTTTAAAGACCCTTGCCTTGCTCCTCCCTCACTTCAGCTGAAAAAGCCTCCTGCCCCCTGCCCTCCAGTTATATCACAGGGTACTGAACCAGCGCTGGCCTTTAAAAAGGAATGGAAAGTGTCCAAAGTTAAGAAGATGACATTCCCTACAGAGAACCACTGAAGGTTCACAAGGGAGGTAAAATGTACACACAGTGTACCAACACACACACGGAAACAAGCATAGAGAGACACACCCAGAGCACGCTCACAAGGTTGTTATATCCTTGTGGATATCTGAAATCTACACATTCATGTTCCCTATACTCTAGCCTTAAAAGTAACCCTATCCCAATGCCTGAACCTAAAGTAACCCCGATTCTAACACTATGCCTAATGATTATCTAGACTTTTTTTAGGGACATGCCAAAAACCCTTGTGAAGACGGATTTGTCAGGCTTTACTTCTAGTCCCCAGATGTAAACACACACACTACGGGCAGTGGTCTGACAGATGATTTCTGCAATTTTTGTTTTAAAAGCCGTCTCCCCTAGTGATCTGAACACTGAAGCACTGAATGGATCAAGCCTTACAGAAGAAAATCTCCCTGCAGACTGATACAGAATGCAACACAAGACTTAATCTTCCGTTAAAAATACACACACACACAAAAACAAACACATACACCAACAGATTATGTTCACACCCTCACACCCACACATACACGCACAAACCTTGGCGTAAAACAAAAACATACTGTACCCCATGAATAAACCCACTTTTCATGTATGTACAGTATTGACAGATCATTCTAAAAGATCCTGATGTAACACTGTTTCACTCTTCAAATGTTAAGGGGTTGGGTGATGAGGTAGAAGCGGGGGTCAAGAGCATTGGGCTTGTTCTGGTCACTGGGTTAACAAAAACCCTGTCTTTCTTTGCACAAATACCAAGAACAAATTACAATTACAAATTAACATTGTTTTAAAGAGCGTTCTTGTTTAAATTGACACCACATTCATGTAATTTTGAATAATATAATTATTTTTCTCACATTTCTCAGACAATAAAGAAACCTAAATCTCACTACCTTCTCTCCATCTGTGAGAGCGGCACCCATTTGCCACAACACAATTTCTCCTAATAGCCTCAGAGACTAACCAGAAAGTAAACTTCAGCAAGCGGAGAGGCTTATGACTGATATGGTTAGAAACAAAAACAATAATCTAACTTTGCATAATTAAATACTTCTTTTTGGGCGAGACTGAGCCAGCAATTATTCAAGGTGTGCGCAACCAACTTGATCATAACAAAGTAAGCATAAGGCATAAAAATCTCAAGGCTTTGATAGCATGTGGGCAGATGCAGGACATCATCACAATGACTTGACAACGTAGTCAGCAAAGCACAACATTACTGACTCCACGCTTGGCTTGCAAGTGACAGCTCATCGCTTCACCAGCGAAACACAATTGAGGCCAAACAACTTTTCTCGAGTCCGACATGCAAACAGAACCGAACCATTAGTTCTCTAGTTAGCTATGGCCGTTTCCCCATGCGGAGTCCCAGAGGTGACATGGAGGGGGGGAAATTAAAGCACACACGCGTTTTATAACTCGCACACGCGCTTTACTGAAGTGCCCCCCCCCCCCATGCCCAAATAACAGGATTTCAGTGCTCAGTTGAGCGCCTGACTTAAAGCGCGTGACTTACATAAAACGTGCATGAGACTTACTTAAAGTGCCCGTGTGACTACAATTCTTTTCGCTCCATTTCAACACCAGGGTTTCCATATGAAAATGAAATCAAAAGAAACGTGAGAAAACATTATACTAGTTAGTTGACTACACAGCTAAATATTTTAACGCCTTGAATTACAAAATTGAGCAAGCAACCATTGGAACTTTCCAGCTGATGCGCTCGCCTATCCAGCAGCACAGGGTAGCTGCTGTCATCTAAAAGATATTATCAACATTTCACTGCATCAAATACAGACAACACCAAACGTATATCCGCAGTTTATTTGTTACTCACCACAACATCATTACTGGTTTCAAAGAGCAAGGATGTTTCCAACTTTATATCACCAAACCACAGAGAAACAGTCTAAATAAAATGTTGTGGCGCAAACATTTTTGGTAAAGAAATAAATCAAATAAAAAAAAATTTTATGACAGCATGTCCTTGTTCAGGTATCTTATTAATGGCAACATCACTTAAAATAGCAAATGACTCAAACTTGATGATTTACACACAGAAATACATGCGGACACACATACATAGTGGAAAGTAGATGGAGGAGTCTAGTTATTGGAACATGTCTGTGTTAAAACGCCCTTATAGAGGGATTGTTTAATAGGGGGACTCCTTACAGCTGGAACAGAAACAGAAAGGCCATATCTTCACAGAGACCAAGAACTCCCTGGTCCATTCTGTGCATGACCAGTCAAAAACACAATAATATATTGTGTTGGACAAAAAAGGCTTGCCTATGGCTGGTTTTCCCTGGAGCTGCTTACTTAAAAAGGGCTGTTTTGATTGATTGATGCACAAAACACTTTTCATGAAAAGCACAAATCAAATCTTCTCTGACTGGTTACTGTATGTTCTCTGTCTGGCACATACATCCATTTGTTCTGAACAGACAAAAAGAGACGCATGCACACACACACACATATAGACAAGAGGGGATATTGGTGTGCGCTTTTTTCCCCAGGGGAGTACAACCAGCTGGACAGAGACTGATATCAGATGAGTACAGGCCTGCCCTGCTGTCCTGCTGGGATCTCAGAACCACTATTACATCTTAATCTCCCCAGACCCTCTAGTCTTAGGCAGACAAGCCAACGGGAGAGACCCAGATAGCCAAATAGAAAGAGAGATAGATGAGAGAAAGGCAGATAAATAGACAGGGAAAGACAGAAAGAAACAGAAATGCAGAGAGAGACAGAGATGGAGAGAGAGAGAGACAGAGATGGAGAGAGAGAGACAGAGAGGGAGAGAGAGACAGAGAGGGAGAGAGAGAGAGAGAGAGAGAGAGAGAGAGAGAGAGAGAGAGAGAGAGAGAGAGAGAGAGAGAGAGAGAGAGAGAGAGAGAGAGAGAGAGAGAGAGAGAGAGAGAGAGAGAGAGAGAGAGAGACAGAGATGGAGAGAGAGACAGAGATGGAGAGAGAGACAGAGATGGAAAGGGAGACAGAGAGAGACAGAGAGATACAGAGATGGAAAGGGAGACAGAGATATACAGAGAGAGACAGAGAGAGACAGAGATATACAGAGAGAGACAGAGAAGGAGAGAGAGACAGAGATGGAAAGGGAGACAGAGATATACAGAGAGAGACAGAGATGGAAAGGGAGAAAGAGATATACAGAGAGAGACAGAGATATACAGAGAGAGACAGAGATGGAAAGGGAGACAGAGATATACAGAGAGAGACAGAGATGGAAAGGGAGACAGAGATATACAGAGAGAGACAGAGAAGGAGAGAGAGACAGAGACGGAAAGGGAGAAAGAGATATACAGAGAGAGACAGAGAGAGACAGAGAGAGACAGAGAGAGACAGAGAGAGACAGAGAAAGTGCATGTGAATGGAGGGGAGAGCAGAAGGAGGAGCCAGGCCAGCAGACACAGACAGCAACCCACACAATGAATCTGACAGACTGGCTCTCAGACGGACTGTATTTCATTATTATCTCATGACACTCCTGGAGGAGGGGAGGAGGCAGAGAGAGGCTAAGAAAGAGGTGGAGGAAGGAGGTTAAGGATGTACAGACTCCTACTTCTGAGGCAGAATCAAAAAAGAGATGTAGAAAGAGAAATGGTTGAACACATATGCACATGTACACCCCCCCAACGCACAAACACAAATTCAGAAAAATATGTCACCAAATATGCATTAAGCAACCACAATGCTCTATGAAGGTCATATTCATAGCCTGCAGGTCATAGGAAACTGGTCATTTAAAAGCTCTTAACAAACTAGAAATGCACAACTGTTGTACAATTCAATAAATCAGTGTTCTCAGGCAGTGGTTTATATCATATCCATACGGCATCTTTCATTTAGCTCAATAAAATAACATTAATCAAAGTATTAGCTCTCTGACCAGCTCTTCCCTATCCTACTGAAACAATTGTTGATATTTTCCGTTTCACGTAGGATGGAGACTGCTTTCTTTTATTCTTAATATCCTTTTTTTGTGGATGTGATGGATATAAATATATGATATCTCAATCTGCACATTTTATATGCTTGTTTTGGAATGTATACCTTTTACATTTTACAGTTCAAAAATTATTATGTTTGAATAAATTTTTATTACCATCTTTCAAAAAATAAAGACCATCTGAGTAATTTATTGCAGTGAAAGCTTCGGTAATTATACTGACGTCATCTCATGTCCACACAAGACACCTGGTAGGGTAGGCCAACGTTTTGTGTCCTGCCTGCAGATTTATGAACACTTTTTGTGTTTCTGCATTTAAATGCAAAAGAACATTTATATATTGTGTAAAGAGTGAAAGGGAATACAGCCTTAAAAACGAAAAAGACTTACAGACTCTAACTTTGAGAAATATGTTCAGAATACAAAATAGCTTATATATTAACAGCTCTCAATAGCAATTTTTTTTTAAATGCCAATACTTTTTTGGTTTACTCTCTCCCTAAGGGATATTATAAACACACATATTATATTGAAAATGCTTCTCTTTTATTATTAATGAGTGATGATGATTCCATCATCATAGACCATACAGTTACACACATTATAGTTTGTTTATCCGTTCAGTAAGGCATCATAGCTGTAATTTTGTGTGTAACTGTATGGTCTATGTTGATGGAATCCCATATTAATAATGAAATAGATGAAATAGAATAACTATTTTAAATACCCCTCATTCACATTGTCTGACCAGCCCCTCCCCCACCCTCTCCCTCTCTGTTCAACATACACACACAAACACATAAACCAACACCCTGTCTTTCACACACTAACATCCTACATCAAGCTCCTGACTTGCTCCGTCCCTCTTCAACCTCCAGCCCCTCCCTCTCCTTCTCACCTGTGACAGTGACGAGCATGGGGGCCACCAAGGCTCTGTTGTTGTCCAGCTTCCGGCTCAGTCGGATCTCCCCGCTGCTGTGGTTAAGCAGAAGGAGGTGCAACTCGTTGCCCTGGTCAATGGTGTAGTAGAGGCGGTCTGATACGTCAGGGTCATGGGCCGGCACCCTGCCTATCACCCCGCTGGGGAAACTGTTGGAGCGGTTGGACACAAAGTTGTTGAAGATGATCTGGAACTCCTGAAGCTGGGGCCGGTTGTCGTTCTGGTCCACCAGTCGGATGCGCACTGTGGCCCGGCTTACCAGGGGGGCAGAGGTGGCCTGGACCACGATCACATACTCGGGCCGCAACTCGTAGTCCAGGTCGATTAGGGAGGTGAGCTCCCCGGAGAAGATGTCCATCTGGAATATCTCAGGGATGTTTCCTTCTACGATCTGATACATGATTTGGGCATTGGCCCCCTCGTCTGGGTCCGTGGCGGTTATCTGGGCCACCACCGAACCCACAGCGCTGTTTTCCTTCACTAGAACCTCGAAGTCGTCCGCCGGGAACACGGGCGCGTTGTCGTTGACATCGAGGACTGTCACCTGGATGTGGACCGGCGTCCGCTGCGGAGGCACGCCGCGGTCCACGGCATACGCCGTGAGCTCGTAGAAGGGAACACTCTCGCGGTCCAAGCGGCGGTCCGTACGCACGGTGCCCGATGTGGGCTCAATGGTGAAGTCTCCGTCGCCGTCCTCCCCGTTCTGGAAGGTGTACTGGACGCGGCCGTTGGCGTGGGCGTCTCTGTCGGTGGCAGATATCTGGAGGACAATGGTGAAGGGGGGGGCGTCTTCACTGACGGTGCCCTGGTACCTGGGGCTGAGGAACTGGGGGGCGTTGTCATTCACATCGTTAACATTCACCTCCACATAGGTGGTGTCAGACTTCTGCGGAATCCCGTTGTCCCGGGCGGTAATGGCCAGCGTGTAGGTCATCTGGTCTTCGTAGTCCAGCTCGGCCTGAAGGGTGATGGCGCCGCCGGACGGGTCAATGCGGAACTGGGGGATGTTGTCCTCCAGGAAGTAAGTGATGCGGGCGTTCTCGCCGACATCGTCGTCCGTCGCGCTGATGACCACGACCGTGCTGCCCGGCGGCCGGTCCTCGTTCACGGTCACGGAGTAGTGGGCGCTCTGGAACACAGGCCGGTGAGTGTTGGCGTCCGTGATGTTGACGTGGACCTGGCACGTGTCGTGTAGAGTGCGGTCAGACGCTGTGATAGTCAGTACGTAGCGGCGCTCCTGCTTGTAGTCAAGGGGCAGCGCCAGGGAGAGCATCCCCGACCCCCCGGCCGTGCTGATAGCGAAGCGGTTCCGTGTGTTACCCCCGGTGATCTGATAGGAGACCGCGCTGTTGACGTCGCGGTCGATTGCTGTCACACTGACCACGCTGGTGCCCACAACCGCGTCCTCGTTGAGCCTCATAAAGTATTCTTTCTGAAGGAACTCCGGCCTGTTGTCGTTCACATCCATCACCGTTATGGTCACGCTGGCTGTGGCCGAGAGCGGCGGCGAACCGTAGTCTCTGGCATCCACCCCGAAGAAGTAATGCTCCACAGACTCCCGGTCCAGGGACGAGCTGACCGTCACCCAGCCTGTGGCGGAGTTGATGAGGAAAGGCGTGTCCGGGCTGGTGCCAGTCAGCCTGTACTCCAGACGGGCGTTGTCCCCTGAGTCAGTGTCAATGGCCTGGATGTGGAGGATAGAGTTGCCCACCGGGGCGCTCTCCAGCACGGACGCCTGGAACGGTGTGGACACGAAGATGGGCGGGTTGTCGTTGACGTCGGTCACCTGCACGCTGACGATTCCTGTGTTATTGGAGAGGGGGGGTCGTCCATTGTCCTGTGCCCGGACCCTCAGGGTGTACTCCCTCTCTGCCTCGAAATCCAGTGCAGCCACCACCTGGATCTCACCCGTCACGCTGTCGATAGAGAACTGGCCCCGGCTGTTCCCGCTGATGATGTTGTAGTGGACGGCCGCGTTGCTGTCCTTGTCGTGGTCCGTGGCGCTCACCCTCAGGATCTCCGAGTGGGGCCGGACATCCTCCCTGACCGCCACCACGTAGCGCTTCTCGCTGAACTGAGGGACGTTGTCGTTCTCATCCAGCACCGTGATGAAGACCTTAACCGTGGCCGAGCCTGGACCGGGCTCCTTTCCCTGGTCGTTAGCCTCCACATGGAGGGTGAAACGCTCGTTGCTCTCTCGGTCGACTACGCCGCGCGTAGTTATCAGCCCTGAGCGGGGGTCGATCTCGAACGCGGCCCTGGCAGACGCGGCCGTGTCCCCTATGAAGCGATAGCGGATGTTGGCGTTGGACGGGGCGTCCAGGTCAGTGGCTCGTAGCTGCAGGATGGGGAAGCCCTCCTCCACGTTCTCCCGGATGGTCTCCCTGTACTCTGTGTGCTCGAAGATGGGCAAGTGGTCGTTGCGGTCGGCCACGGTGATGGCCACCATGGTGGTGCCAGAGAGTCGTGGAGAGCCGTGGTCCGATGCTGTAATCCGGAAGTAGTGCAGGTCCATGTGCTCCCGGTCAAGCACTTGGGAGGTGGTGATGAGGCCCGTGTTGGGGTCCATGTAGAAGTAATCAGTAGATCTGCTGTTCATTAGAGGCGCCATTGTGTAGCTAAGCCGGCCTGCATCCCCTGCGTCCAGGTCCGTGGCCGACATGGCTATGACTGAGGTGCCTGGAGGCTGGTTCTCCGCTACCTGCACCTGAAAGTTATACTGGGAGAAGTGCGGGTGTCTGTTGGCAGCACGGCGGGCACGCCCCACTATCACAGCCTCTATCTCTCTGTCCTCCTCACCTCCCTCTTCCACTATCGGCCTACCCAGACTTCTCTCTCCCCTTGAACTGCGCTTTTCCTGATCTTCTCCCTGAGAGCTTTTATCCTTCTGCCACTCTTTGTCCTCGTCTCCTTTACTTCCTCCTGTTCCACTCTGTCTCTGTGTGTGGCTGGCCCTCTCCTGACCCTTCCCTCCCTCTACAAGGGCATCTGCCTGAGCTGCCGCTCTCTTTGTTATTCCCTCTGACTCCACCACTTCCTCCCTCCACGCCTCGCTGGCCGGCCTCTCCCCCTCCCCCACCTGTAATTCACCTCTCCCAGACCCTTTCTCCAGCTCACCCCCCTTATGTCTCTCTGGCTGACTGACACTTTTTGTTTGTAATGGAAACAGTTCACCGGATTTTAATTGCAGGCCCTTTCCCCCCTGGACAGTAGTTAAGCTGTTTCCAGGGCGGCTGTCAGCACAGTCCTCCTGGAGGAACTGTTCCCGCACCGACCCCTGTGGTGTTCGGCAGGGTCGGATTAGATTCGCCAACACCGGTCTACCTACTGCATTGTTACTTTCGTCATTCGTCTGAATATTCTCCTCCGGTTTGTTCTCCTTGTCTTCATTTATGTTGTAATTTTGATTGTAATTTCTAATGTTGTTATTATTATTAACATTTTCACCATTCCTAGAATATAATGTCTGAAACTGATGAGCCGAATATGTGTGTTTACTTGAAGAGTTCTCGGTAGAGGTTTTCATGGGAGCTGTCCATTGTGCCTGTGGAACCTTTTGGGAAGGCGCATTGTAGAGAGCCGGTGGCCGGGAATGTTGGTCTGAGTCATCATCCCGTTTTGTCAGGTTGAGCTCCACGGAGAATGACGCGAGGGATTTGGTAACGAGATCCCTGTGAGTAACTGCAGACTTAATTTCACCGACAAGCGCGGAGCCTGATATGGTGAGAGCTGTGATGGAAGACATTACAGGCGTGATGATAGCTGACTCACTGTTAGGTTCAGACTGAAGATAAGGAACACCCCGGGCAACTAGTTCTGTGGTTTGTATGTGGTCATTGAATATGGACAACGAGCTAGTAAAACTAAGGGATTTTTTGTTTTCATTAGTGCTTCCTTTAGGTGGACTATGCCTCTTCGTGATATGTAAGGTGGGGAGAAATTGCATGTCGACATTACTCACTGTTATGCTACCCCTGGGACCTATTACGTCGTCCGAATGTCCTACACCCACATCTATCCGTTGCAAACCAGAACACCTCGTTCCGCGGAGAGACCCACAGGGCAACCACTTATTCTCTATGCGGGGTTGAGTGCTCTGTTCTTGTCCCGCTAACACTGGTATTCTCTGTGGAGGAACCGTCAGCTCTTCAGACTGGGTTGCTAAATAAGAGTCCAAATCATCATTGGTATCATTTTCCATTACGTGATTATTGTCATGTACCTTCTCTCCATTCCTTGTTCTGCCCAAACCTATGGCATTCACATGACTGGGGCTTGCGCAAAGACAGTTTCGTTTATGCCTGCAGCAACAACCTGTAAGGCCCAATGACCATTTAGTAATTCCGGGGCACTGGTAACATCTGGCCGTGCCGACTGCGATAGCGTCAGCACGGCCAGTGAGATCGCGTAGGTTGGACCCTTGCGACCCGCTCCTCCCTGTTCTCTCAATGCCCATAGTCAACACACCATTACAACCATCGCTGGTGAGATCGATAACATTGTGACTATCCAAATTAACACAATCACCGGTGGACATTTCGCCGAAATGAAAGTGAGAAGTCCCCCATCGTAGCGGTCTAGGTGGTTGCTTGGCTGCAGTGATGTGCTGTGGTGGGTAATACGGCAGGTGTAGGGGCCTTGGACTTCTTTTCAAAGCCCATCTAACAGATCCAGCGATTTCCAACGCCACGTTTTTAGATCCCCGATCGCACACAAATGCTCTCCAAGTGTTGGTTTTGGCAAAAGGCAGACAGGGTGGTGACCGCACGCACACTATAGTCCTTTGTACAAATCGCTTTTTGTGATTCTGAACATGGGAAGAGAAAACAGGTAAAACAACGCCCCTCTCTCCTCCGCTGCTCCTGCTCCTACCTGCAGGGTGTGGATGGCTGCCTCCATTCCACAGCACTCTCGAATCCCCTCTTTCCATGCACCAGGGTCCAAAAGTGTATCCGTGTGGTCGGTGCCATATAAAAGGACTCCACACAGAGCATTTTGTTCCAGTTGAAAGCTGTTGTAGCGTCCACCTGAGGGGGATCACCAAGCCGTTGCTGCTCGCCCAGACCCCAGCTTCCCCGGGATTTCTCGGAGTCTCAGGGCAGCGCCCTGCTACCTTCCCCGGGGTAACCGCTAACAAAGAGCTGAGGAGCAGGTGGAGAAGAAGTGGCGAGAGCAGGCTGGAACCCAGTAGCAATGCAGCCATTAGTCTGGTAAGATCCTTTCTCCTCTCCTCCTTTCTCCCTCTCACCCCTCTCTCTTTCTCTCTCCCTCACTCTTCGAATGCGTCTCTCACCCGACGCCGGCTAGGTCGCCAGTACCAGCGGCACCACCCGACAACTTCCCCCGCGCTCCACCGTCTCTCCGTGGGCCCGGGAAGTTGGCATTTACTCGCTGTGTTCGGTAGAACTCGTGTTTTTGGTGTCAGGTGCGCAGCATCTCTCCGTTTCATTCATATCCAACATGGCTCTCAGCAGACCCCGGTGGTAGACTATCCATCCTCGCGGTACACTCTCCTCCTCTCAACACCCCTCCCCCTCGTTGCTCTCCACCTCCCTCTCTGCTCACAGAAATAGGAGAGAATGGTTTATTCCATCGCGCAGGGCTATTACACCACCCTTAGCAGATATATCCACAACTGGAAGGCGACTCGAAGTCAAAACTAAACCTAACAATAACAATTCAATAACCATACCTACGCAAATTATATTTATGTTGTCATTTTATGAGGAAATTAAGATAAGTACATCAACTTATAATGCCATTTGTTACTAACGCATTAAATTGTGTATTAAAGACACCATTACAATACTGCACTGAAAATTATATGTATTATTGTACAGCATCTGTTACTTGAAGCCTAAAACATTTTAAATATAGTTAGGCCGATGTAAAATTGAGCTAGATGAATTTAGCCTCTCCATGACGTCATGCCGATAAGTCAGCTCTAGGACTACCTTGGTTTTCCTTACAAAAACCTTTCACTTTTTTATTTTAAAAATAATGTATATAGTTATTGCCAAAGATTTTCCTTGCGTTTATTAAGTGCATTCAATTGTTTATATGTAAATATGAACTAAACAACCTAAAATGTATCTAAATCCCCAAATGTTAGAAATGAATGAGGGAGGGAAGGCGTGTCCGACAGCCTTAGAGTGCATCATCGGATGCTGTGGCACAAAATAGATGTGCTATATAAAACCAATCTGTGTTTCCCTCAGTTAGACTGCTTGTGGCTGCGGCCACGGTTGTAGCGTATCCAAGCGTGTTAAAATATTTATGCTCCGACCGTATAAGGCAACCGTGTTTGGTATAATGTCATGCATTCCTTATACACCAGAAGTAATTGCTGTGAAAATTAGTCTAGGTTAAATTGGTGATGTGCTGTCTTCGTGATTTGGACGAATGCACAGTCGTCTAGACAAACTGCCACGGTGATCTGAAAGATAAGGCCTAATGATGTAATGGGAAAAAAGAAATTAAAGAATGGCTACATTTAAACTGGATTAGCTATGACTCCACGATTTTTCTACGTTTAATGAAAATCATGGTTCTGGATATAAACACCATTTTGTATTAATTGAATGTGCCTGAAATGTAAAGTCACGCCAAAGCTGGCCGCTGTATAAGGCACATACGTTCTATCTCCTAAAACCATGTGGTCGTGTGTTTAGCCACTAGCGTTAACGATTTAGAATCTGATTACCACCCTAGATTTAACCTAGGAATGTCTGTTCAGATTTTTTGCCTTAATTGAACTTGATTGGATAGATTGGCTAACTTGCCGGCTATTAGGGGATTTCAGCACTACAGATTCAGTAGACAGCGCTCCTGTCTACTATGCTGAAAGTAGCTTACATTAGAATGCCTCTTGAACACAACAGTCCACCGCATTTTCTGTCCAGGGAGAAATTATAGGCTAACATGTTAGGTCATTTTTGTAGAGCCGTGACTGACCTCAATACAGCACCATGGACAGCGGCGCTCTCAATAGGCCTGCTGCATCAATTTCTCTTTAGAGTCTTCAAAAGACTCCTAGTTATACAAAAAAAGAACTAGGCCTTTTTGTTTGAACAAAAGTGTTGAAAATTACATGAAAATAGACGAACGCAGGCTTATCCAAAGGCCAACCAACTATGCAACATTGCGATGGCCAGGGAACATTTTTATTTTATTTTAAGTAAACTAATTAGCTAGGCCTGTACACGCATGTCGTTTAATTATCGTATAGGCCTATGTGTGCCCGTTTTCGAATTTATACAGAATTATTTTCAATGTGTGTCCCAATGTAACCGGTTTGCTCCCCTTGCACGCAACGGTGGATCAATAAGCGCTGACTCCTCAATGGGAGTCTCCGATCTGCCGCGAGCCGCCATGCAAGACCCTTCTTTTCACTGTGTGAGTTACCATGGGAACAGGAAAAGTGGGGGTACATTTAGCCTCTGGTGGATTATACCCCGCCAAGGGGTTGAGTGTGTGTAGCGAGGGAGGGGCGGTGTAAAGCTTTCTTCACTCCTTTTGCTTGTCAGTCACATACTCCGTAATTGCATGCCCCCGGCCCATCTCGCCTTGTCAGACCCCGCACCATGCCACAGAGTCCTAACCCCCCCGAAATCCTGAGCGGCAGGTGGTAGCAGCGGCCGCGTGCCCATCTGGCCTCGATTGAAATTATGCGGGCCTGCATATTCACGAGGTGACGACGGACATGGATTGACGGGTAATCTTGTGGTTCGCCAACCAATCGTTTTTCGCCATCGACATCCTCAATTTATGCAAGAGGCTATTCCGGCTGTGCGGACAATGACAGGTCGACACAGAGGGCTATCCGGGAAGCCCCCGAACCCTCCCCTCAAGTTATAGTGGCATATGGTCGCAGCAGCGTGGGGAGTTCGGAATACGTGAATGTTACCTAAGCTTATTGGGCCTGTGTTAATCGTGAATAACACGCGCTATACTGAATACCAAACAGCCATCAAAAGGTAAAGGGCCCTTAGCTCTTCTTGATATAACATTTAATGAATGATATATATATTCATTGTTCTAGCCTGAAGTCTAGGACTATTGCCTATTGCAACTTGTTTTCTATCAGGTTGGCTGAATGTTCTATTCTTCTGGCTGATTCTTAACCAAAAGGATGATGATGTCATTAATTATTTGGGGAGATTAGCTCTATGTGATTAGGCCACAGGGTCTGCACGTTCCTTATCTGGCTGGTAGTTTATTAGATTCAAGGGCCTAGAGCTGGGCCAATTTGATCATGAAATTGCTGATCTCCTTGCTTTAAGCATCCTTTACTCGAACACATTGGTCCGTCTACATGCTATTATAAATCTACACAGTTTCAAACAAAACAACATGTGGCAAGGTTAAAAAAAGTCATTGGACAGAACCTTTTCCCGTGTTAAAGAGAGGTTGTGCAAG
>JACXGK010002863.1:16240-50315 GCA_016801125.1 Novumbra hubbsi
GGGGGGGGGGGGGGGGGGGGGGGGGGGGGGGGGGGGGGGGGGTTTATAGGCCAGCTGTGTGTTGTCTCTTAGTCAGCCAGTGACCCAAATCACTGAATAAAGAGAGAGGGATAGAGCAAGGGGAAAAGAGAGAGAAGAGAGGTTGGGTTGAAGAGTGACAGTTAGTTGACATTTGAATAGGAGAATGGGGAGGGATAATGCAACAGAATAATACAAATCAGACCTTGAAACTACCTAGCATTTCCTGAATGCTTTTTCTCCATTAATCTTCCACTACATTACAACCTCCAGGCCAATTTCGGTGTTAAACTCCCATAACACATATCCTGAAAGTGTGAACAGAACACCTATGTCACCGAAAATTAAACCACTTACATTACAGAAATGTTCATATTAAATAAAACTTTCTTATTGCTATGCCAGTAACAAAAACAGTGAATCCTCAAAATAAAAGTTGAGTTTGAGAGCTCACAGAGTCTGCAATCTGGCTGGATGCATCCCTAATTGGATGGTGGTAAGGCTGTTTCAACCTCTCTACCACACCACTGTGCTCTGTGCTACATCAGCCTGGCGCCTTGTGAGTCACACTGGGTCCATTTCAGACGGGAACCAGACCAATCCAAATTGGATCAGCAGCAGCAATGAGTTGAATGGGAGGATGTCCATCCCAAGCTACAGTCGGTATCACTGTCAGCAGAGATCAGTAGGCCTTTATCAGCATTAGCTAAAGACGTGCACCAACCCTAAGCAGAGCTGCTAAACCAGGGTCCTGGAGGGCTGGAAACCAGCATGGGGTCTCCTCCAGCTCCAGCCTCACGCTGACTCTTGGTCATTAATGCTGGATGTGCAGTTAGTTTGATATAGGATCTTCTTTGCGGCTGGTGGAAAGGAGAGTTGAGAGGATATTGGATTAAAACAAAGTGCTGTGAGACAATCAATATCCAGACTGGCATCTCTGCCCTTTCATATCAGCTGAACGATGACGTGACCTGATCAGCCATTAGGAAGGCATTTGCCAATGTTGTTTTTCTGAGTACATTTATGAGGTTAAACATAAGCAAGTGAATACACATGCATGTGTAAACATGTTTGTCATCTATTTCCTGATTCTCTAGTGTCCGTGTACAATTAGGCGTCCATCCACTGAAATTCAAGTTCCACCAGTTCCATTTTTTTGTATTCTAAACGGACCAGAAAGAGAGCGAGGAAAACAAGTGACAGAATGAGGCAGAAAACGACTGGGTGACAGCTGTTGCATGAGGACTCTATCTGATTAAATCTGTCCATCTCCGGGCCCTTGTCCCTTTCCGTCCACCCACACCAAACACCCACTAAGGCAAATGCCCTCCTCTCCCCATCCCATGGATGTTCAAATACACGCTGGGAGTTGCCTCAATCACTTCAAAAGCAAGATCCGGTGTTGTTAAGACATAATGCATATTATCTGTTAGAATCTGTATCTTCACCGGTCTCATAGCGTTCAGAAAGCCCTGCGACTCACATGAGAAGCACATTGATCAGAGCATCTCTTGGATGTTCTCACTGATAGTGGCTATGTTGTCACGGTAGACAGAATTTATGCCATCCCAAAGTGGGAGGTTCTCTTTTATACAACCTCCACCCGCAATCTCTCATTCTGCCACTTCCTGTATCGGCGTACCCAGACAGTCAGCCAAAACACTTCATACACATCAATATTAGTAGCCTAGCGTACTCCCTTCCTCCCTCTCATTTCCTCCTCCTCACCACCCGTTTACCCCTCCTCCCTTCAGTACTCTCTCTGGCAAACACAAAGAATCCCACTATTCTCATGGGCATCCCTGACCTCATTCATCTCTGTTTGGCCCCTCCTATAAGACAGTAGATTTGCTCATAGCAATAACAGCATGCTGTACTCCTTTGCCATTTTGGCATCCATCCCCTCCGTATTTGAACTCCTTTTATGTTCACAACTCCTAGTCTCAGCATTCATCCTGCTATTGTCTCTGGCAGACTGAGGCCTCAGAGGGGAGTGATTGACAAGGCAAGCATTGTTGGAGAAGGGGAGAGCTCTTATAGGAGATAATAAGCAACGCTGTCTGCTGGTGGACTGTCTGTCAGCAGGCTGAAATATGTAGGTAGACTGCCACCCTGTGGTTATGTAGATGTACTACACAACTCATCTCGTCAGACTACACGAGACCCATAGATTGGACGAATAGGAACGAAGGCACAAACCCATCCACACAAACCTCAGAATCGAGTCTATTGCCAGGAAGGGGGAAAAAAATCCTAAATATCATTGCATAATTTTGCCCCAAATTATCATCGGTTTATGCATTTCCTCCCAGATATAACCCAGAATCGGTAATAAACTAAGACAAGTCAGCCAGACTTTAGAATTGTAAAAGTACGAATGAAGTACGAACTTCGTCTGCCAACTGGATGAAAAAAAGCTGCACACTGAACATTGTGTCACCTCATACATCTTCCCCGGAAACACCTGGTCTCCGTTAAGAGGTTAGGTCTGACATCAGGAAAGCATGTCCCGACCCAGCTGCAGCCCATGGAAGATCTTTGAGACCAGCTGTTACCATCTCCTTACCGGGTCAAAAGGACACAAGGGGAGGGAAAAGAATTGGTTTTCCATACAGAGAGCATGACGCCGACTGGGGACGGAGGCTCCAGCTATCAATGAGAGCTGAACCTCCACCACGGGGGCGCTGCAGTCGATATGGGGAAGGTTCAGACTGCGTGGCCCCTGTGGAGTCCATTTTAATTGCCTTGAGTGAACTTGAGCATTCCATTCACCTGTCTTATATTAGTGTTATTATGGAGTGCGTCATCTGATATATCCTAGAAAACAAGATTCTTAACCAATTATATTGGCCACCCCGAGCAATATGTAACCATTTACAGATGTTTCCCAATAACTTGTCACACTTAAAAGGAAAAAGAAACTGCTGCACAAGGTGATGAAATCACATCGATACCACAACACACACACACACAGAGCAGTAGGGGGGTCATCAAGGTCAACACATTTATTGATCAAAACTGTGCAGGTGGAAAATACATTGATCCAATGCACCGTCGGCAAAAACCTGGTGGTAGAGTGAAGGCGAGAGAAAGTCGTACGCGTGTGAAATCAGGGTCACCCCCAACGCACAAACGTCCATAATAATAGCGGTCCAAGACATGGCACAGAACAACCGTGGAGAACTGGGTTTCCGGGGCAGTACATTACAGAATCACTATGGCACAGTTACTGTGGTGATGGTGGGTCAGTCCATGGCTCATATATATATACATATATATATATATATATTCCCTATTTACTGTATAGCTGCACTACATATACTATATGTCATACTGAAACAGACGGATTTAGTGAGATATATGGATGAGTAAATGGCCATGTCCAAGAGTAATATCAAGTGATTAGGGCAGGTTCCAGTGTCCATGCAGAGTCTGTAAATACCGAGGACAGGGCAGTGTCGGTTTAATACTGCAGACAGGGGATGCTGATTGGTTGCAAGGCAGTGGGTGTTTATGGTTGAGGCTGCCTCTGTGCTACATCATAAAGGTACTGGTGACAGAAGACACGGTAGGGGGGCAATCATCTCAAATGTTTTTGTTTTTATCAACAATAAATTTCACACAAACATCAGTACATGGGAATTTCACATGGGATAAATAAAAGCCTCCTAAAAATGGGTTAGAAAAAACATTTCTTTTAGTGATATTTGGCCTGTTGTCAAAGCTATATTAGGGATATTT
The DNA here is from genome assembly GCA_016801125.1 of Novumbra hubbsi. Taxonomy (NCBI): domain Eukaryota; kingdom Metazoa; phylum Chordata; class Actinopteri; order Esociformes; family Umbridae; genus Novumbra; species Novumbra hubbsi. The sequence continues at coordinate 20,000 of JACXGK010002863.1, forward strand.
GGAAGAGTTGTCGTGGTTGTATATGGGACAGTTGTCGGCGCTGTATTTGGGACAGTTGTCAGCGCTGTATTTGGGACAGTTGTCGTGGCTGTATTTGGGACAGTTGTCATGACTGTATTAGGGACAGTTGTCGTGGCTGTATATGGGACAGTTGTCGGGGTTGTATTTGAGACAGTTGTCAGCGCTGTATTAGGGACAGTTGTCATGGCTGTATTTGGGACAGTTGTCATGACTGTATTAGGGACAGTTGTCGGGCTGTATTTAGGACAGTTGATGGGGCTGTATTTGGGACAGTTGTCAGAGCTGTATTTGGGACAGTTGTCTGGGCTTTATGTGGGAAGGTTGTTGATTGTTGGGGCATATATTTGGGACAGTAGTTAGAGCTATCTTTCTGTCTTAATCAGCAGTATTTGAAGCTATAACTGTCGAATAGGAGGAAGGTTAAGTGTGTCCAGGGCGCTATGGTAGAGCTCTCTCAGTGCACTTAACAACTGCAGTCGACAAAACATCTGATTGAAGAGGTGTGGCAGTGGTTCCTGTAGAGGAGAGGGAAGATGGGAGAGATTGAAAAAGAGGGGGCAGTGGATTAAATCATTATAGACTGAACTATGGTTCAACTTTAATCAGATTCAAAGTTGGTCAGCGGTGCCATCTGTCATTACACCGTGTTGTCAGGCTGGATGTGCAGGATCACAGCCTTTTAACACACGGGCCATACCACATACAAACACATATTCATTTCTATTGTTTAAGAGACTACTACAATATGAGTAGCCCCCACTAGAAAGAGAAACAGGCAGACAGGTGAAATAAAGGAGTGCTTACCCCAAGGACATGGACTCTGTTGTAATAGGAGCTAAAATCCTTACTGAGGGACACCAAGAACTTGCAGATCTGGGAGAAAAATTTAACACATATAATAGGTGTATCGGCTTCAAAAGATGAACATGTATTTACAAAATATCAAATTCTGTTTTAATTCACTTGTACAATATTATTTTAAGTATTATTTTAACACTCTGTTCACCTGTTCAGTCTTTAGGTTGACTCTGGCCCCACCTCCATCACACTCCAACGTCTGTCCTGATTGGTCGAAAAGCTCAGAGAATGGAATAAGGTAATTGAAAAGAAGCAGCCACTCCCCCTGTGAAAGCCACACAGGACATAATGACGGTGGCGAACAGTGACCTCTAGCGGGCTTGCGTATCATTAAACACATCGACAGTAAGTCTGCATTCACTACATTAATGTCATGTCATAGGACGAGCCAAAATAAGGCACGAGAGAGCGTGGCGGAAGACAGAACTTTAACCAACCATATGCCTACCTCTTCTTTAAGAGATGAGAAGTCTAACTGAGAGCTCTCTGGAATTTCTGGGTAAAGTCCTGTGGAAGATAAATAAGAAAAGCAATAGGACAATAAAGACACTACTGGTTGTATATGTTCGGGCTTGATGTGGACTCCAATAGACCAGCGATTGAAAGGTCAAAGGTCGGGTGTTTTTTTATTTGCGGTCATTTTAAGAGTGGGGCTCCTGCTCTCATTAAATATAATAAAAGTGAAGAAATAGAGGCAGAATTACTGTGATTTGCAATAAACATAGCATACGAGCACAGTTAATGGTCATGCTCAAGATACAGCTAAACACTCCAATGTTTTTACTGACCTACTCATTTAAATCGTTTTGTTGTAAGCTTAAATGAACAGCGACTTTCCATAACTGTAATAAAATGCAAGATAATCCTGCAGGTAGCTCTGAATTTGTAAGAAACCATCAGGTCTTATCAATAGTCATTTTAACTAGGTAAGAAGAGACCTATTTTGCATTGTCAGAAACAGTGAGGTAATGTTGAGGTTTGTCTTCCTAAAGATTAGCCAAATATGACCTGTCTGTCGTACTAAACATTACACTTCAGCTATTGTAATATGTTCAATTTTACCAGTTGTTGCAAGGAACATTATGACTAGGCATAAACAAAAACTCACAAAGACCCGTAGTAGTTGCTTCTCCCTGACGTCTGTCTTGTATACTCTTGTGTCAAAAAAGCATTTAATACTCTGTAAGCCATTATTAAATCTACTAGTTTGATTCCCCACTAGGTCTACAACACATAAAATGCATGCACTGGTGACTGTACGGCACTTGGGATAAAAGAGACTATTGATAATTGGTAGTCTATGCGTTGTCAGTTCAACTGGTACCGGAACGTAATTTGGCCATGGCATATGAGTCTTAAATGTGGAGTGACACCCTTCAGATGCTATAGTACCGTAACATCATTATCAAGGTGTTGTGTCATGTCGTACCCTTCTCTACGCCTCGTTCATAGCTGTCAAAGAGGGTGTGCAGCCGAGCACAGTTGTACATGACAAAAACTCCACCTCTGGGGCCCTTAGTTGACACGCTGCCTTCCCTCTGGACATCCAGTGTGACCTGTGAAAACATCAGTCAGTCTGCCAGCTCGGAAAACCACCCTAACCAGCCTGGGGACCCAGAGTACTGCTACTGTTTCAATTCTACCTGTTAGTTGAATTCACCTGGTGTCTCAATATTTACAAGGCTAGAATGATCACCAGTGGTACTCAGGGATCTGGAGTTCAATTTGAACCAACTCATAACACCACGGTTATCTGTACTGGTATGCAACATTTTCTACATGCATACACGTTGGACACACAAACACACAACTCACCGGGCTAGTATGCACTGTTGACAGCAATTCAAACCTCACAGTGGCTGAGGTCATGGCCTTGATGATGTCATCCCAAGTCTGGCCTGGAAAATAATTTAAAGTTGTAACATACGTTTTAAGTGCAAGAAGAATAATCATGTAGGACAACTCTCCAGTTGTAGTCCTTGACCATGAACATAAGTTTCCTCTCCGCAACTCCAACTTTGTTTTGTACAGAGCACCACATTCTCCCGTAAACTTCAAATGAAAGGGGGTCTCTGACTGAAAGACATAGCGATTGATGCTAAGAGCACTCAGATTGAGCACACCCACCTTCCACTTGCTCTCCGTACTTCATCTCTGAGGCCTCCTTCATTTGTACTCTTCTTAGTCTATAACAAAGTAAACAAAGCCATTTACACTGAGGTCAATTAGCACAAGGTCTTATCTGTATGATTTACAGTACTAAGCGCATACATAACTGTACCCGATGATACCTGAAAACCTAATAGTGTGTGCGCGTGTGCTCAATGTTGATTTGAATAGACCACAATTGAGATGGAAACACAACATTACAGCCCTGGCCACTCATATTACGCACGCGTAGGCACAAATCTGTGTGTAGACCAAGCGTGCGTTCATATGTTATTTATGGTATGTATAGAACCTACAGTATACTTTGTGATGTTACAGGGGGCCTGCTGCTCTTAGTGTCCTCTGGAGTGTGATTGAATAGAAAAGGAAATGCAAAACAAAAAGAAAACGAAAGACAAAAAATAAATAAGGTCCATTCATTCCTTGAAACCAAACAAGCTTAATTCGTGTAATTAGTTGTCAGCTTACTTTGCAAATATCAATTTCTCAGTTAGACAAATTCCAGTATGGTGTCTTCTTCCTAACCGAAACACATCGGTAGAACTCGCACTCATTAACGTATGTATATCAGGGGTGGCTGTTTACACCGTTCCCGCTTGTCTGCCTGCATATGTGGTTTGTAGTCCGTCCACTGGACCCTGGCCATCAGCCTGCCCCTCGTGACATCACAACTAATGTGCTACTCAATTATTTTCATAGAGTATGGTTATTCGTTGCTGTATTTCATGCTTTGACATGTTTCCCCCAGGCTTTCGGAATGATCGACTATATATGGACGTTTAGGACCTTTTGAAATACAAGTAGCAATGGTTGTACACAAGCCCTAAGTCTGACAAGTTTCCCAAACATTCTTAAATCTGTTTGTTGTGTAAGTGCATGATTGTTTCTATGCAATATTGATAAATGAGGTCCTAGAAGCCACATTCGAGATCTGAACAATGGATTAGAGATCTAAAAATACTGCATTAGCACAAGCAGAAGAGCACAGGATGAAAGGAGTGTAGCTCTTACTGAAGGTACTGGGCCGCAGTGAGGTGAGTAGCAGGAGTCTTCACTGGTCCACAAACTAAATGCCTCTGACAAAGAGAAAGGGGGCAAATGGGTCACTCATTTGGTTGCAGCCAGGACGGTTTGAGAGTCGGTTCTGTGTACGACTGAGTAACATGGAGCAGTATTGTCAACACCACCGGGTTTGGTTGTAGTTATGGGCTAAACCCAGAGTCAGCTGTTGGTACTTATATTGGTGACCCTTGATTGGTCAATATGAAGTACAGATCAGCATTCTGGGCAGGTCATTTCCTAGCTTATCAAACAAACCTGTGCCACTGTTGCTCCACTGGCTCTCCAGAGCATTGCTATCTGCTGCTGACGGAACTCGTCCTGACTGGACGTAATATGTACCGCAATTGCCCCAGAGGCCTAGGTCAATGGAAGATGAGATAACAAACATGTCGTTGTAGTGTCGCAGAGCCATAACTCTAGTAGAACTCTAGTAGTGCACGGCTGTTGTCTGATGATGAACATTCTGGGAAAAAAATGGGACTCACTGTACAGCCAGCAGTGGCACTGTCCAATTGGGCCAGATGTGAGACACTGTCCCTCAGCACTAAGGACAAATCAACAGGACTTTGAGTTACAGACTGTTCCTTTACTCCGTCCGTCTCTAAAGGAGTTATCGACCGAAGCTACGTGATATCTAAAGAAGATCTGTTATTTGGCTTGTTCCTCATAGGAGAATAGCATTGTATTTACCAGTTTGACCCTAACGTTATCTACTGTACGTGTTACAAAAGAACATGTTTACAACCAATCCCATAGCCACACCTGTTCTTCTCACCTGTACACGTGCCCAGACTGGGGTCATACCCAGGCAGCTGCTCCTCCTGAAACACCCTCTTCAAGTTCACCCTGAGCAACACCTCCTCCTTCTCACCCTCCATCTTCTTCCCTTCACCCTCTCTCCTTCTTCCATCATTCTCCTCTCGTTCTCTGTACTGGGAATTATGTAAGGCATCCAATATCTTCTCTTCCCTCTCGTCATTGGTCCAACATACTGGAACTGTAGGCCAGTCAATGCCAAGAATTCTGAGGAAGACTATTATGTCACTTTCTTCAGGCAGCACAGGGCAGCAGGACACTGTAAACCTGAAAAAAACAGAGATATTTCCAACCCTGACATAACACAACACTGGCAATATGACAACACTGGCATAACACAAGACTGACATATGACAACCCTGAGATAACACAAAACTAGCAATATGACAACACTGAAATATAGTGGGGGAAAACATTATTTGATCCCTGCTGATTTTGTACATTTGCCACTGACAAAGAAATTATCAGTCTATAATTTTAATGGCAGGTTGATTTGAACAATGAGAGACAAAATAACAAAAAAAAACTAATTTCAAATAAGTTATAAAATGATTTGCATTTTACTCAGAAATAAGTATTTGAAAAAACAGGACTTAGTACATTGTGGCAAAACCCTTGTTGGCAATCACAGAGGTCAGACGTTTCTTGTAGTTGGCGACTAGGTTTGCACACTCCTCTTTGCAGATCCTCTCCAAGTTTCGAGGCTGATGTTTGGCAACTTGAAACTTTAGCTCCCTCCACAGATTTTCGATGGTTGGTGTATGTTTAGCTAATTGTCCGCCTCTTCCATGTCTGGCAGCTCATATAGGAATGCACTCATCTTTTGATGGTGCGATAATTTGTGCAATGTACGGGTATATTTCTTCACCCGATGGCCATGAAATCGCCTTGATTTTTTGGTAGTTGTTAAACCTCACCACAGTCATCTTTTGATGGTGCAATATTTTTCTTCTTTAAGTTTTTTTTTAACAAACCGAACCAAACAGACAAGACAACCTGGAGTGGCTTGGGGCAAGTCTGTGAATGTTCTTGAGCGCCCTAATCAAAGCCTGGACTCAAACCTAATTGAACATCTGAGGAAAACCTGAAAATCATAATTCACCAATGCTGCCCACTTAATCTGACATAACTTCTACAGAATCTACAAGGAAGATGGGAGAAACTGCCTACATTTGGTGTGAAAAGATTGTATAGACACAAAAGATTCTGATTGCTGCAAACAGATTGTCTTTAAACTGAATAAAGGGTCTAAGACTAAGTACAGATTTCCCCAGATTAAACTGGCACACATTTCTAAAGAGGGTTTCATCTTTTCATTAGGGCTTATTTTGTGTAGATTGATGGAAAAAGGGTTTAATCACTTACACTCTCTTTTTTTGTAAAAAGGTTTGAATATTTCCATAGGCACTGTACGAAAAACACTAATATTTGATTAAGTTCATATACCAGACCCATGGATTCTTTAACACTTTCCAACTCTAGGGACACATATTGACTTAAGTGTCCCTAGAGAAAAGGTGTTGATAATGCAACATCTTTTCTACCCCTTTTTAAAAAAACAATCAGGGACCTACTAAATGAACATACAACACATTAGGTATAGGCTATTTACTAGACAGTGACATACGCCATGTCATCACTCACCCCTGTCTTCTCAGTAGGGCCCCTAAATGATCAGTCAGCAGCACCGTCCGGAGCTGTCCGAGTGTGAGTGTGTCGGGGGAGGGCAAATTGGGTTTGGGGTGCAGGGCGGGGCAGTTGAGCACCACACACCCCTGTCTCTGGCTAGGAGCTTTCAAATACAACGAGGCTCCACTCAGGACCTTCTGAAACGTAGCAGTCCGGTCGACCCGCACTCTCAATCCGTCTCCCATGACCTCCCCTTCAGTCACAGGGAGAACCCCGCACCCTCTTAAGGACAGCACTCTACCCATCACTGCTGGTGGAACCTGTACACAAACACTTTTCACTTAGTCTACATGCATACTGTCCATAAAAAGGCTGCACCATCACAGTCAAAGACAATAATGCAAAGTCAATATTGCAGAAGTAGCCTTCTGCCTGCAGTGGCAAAACAGGCCTAATTTGACAGAAGCAATGCAACTCTCGCGAGAACCCACATAAAACTCAGTGGCACAATTTGCTGTGAGTGACCCACATTGCATTTGCCAGCCAGGGGTTAATAATTCTTGCCGCAGGGTTTAAATGTGATGTCTATTATGACAATGCCTACGGTCTCAAATATGAACATTTATTAATTCAATTTATTTCATAATCATCAAGTTGATGTTGATGATAGGTCGGGTTAACCCACATCTTTCGAGTCCAACATGTCAAAAAGAAAGCGTGTGCTGAAAACTGTACTGTACTAAAGACGGTCTGTCAACCCGTGCGTTATAACCAGTGCACCCAAATGTAAATAATTTGAAAGACAAACTACAATAGGTTACACGATAATCACAGTATATTCAACTAGTAAGCTAGTTATAGCTATCTAGCACACCGACCTGGCCGTCTGCATAAAGCGTAGTCAGAACCGTGGTGGGCGACAAGAAGTCCCTGTTTCTGAGATTCTTAGCACTGCTTTCTTTAAACCAAAGCTTCTCCGGCTCACTCGAGATTCTGTCCCCGCTACCTAAACCGTCAGCACCGGAAACATTTGCAGGTTCTCCCCGTAGAGCAAAGCCCAGAGCTTGGACGGTAGGGGTGATCCGAAACGGCGTTTCCTCAATGTTCTCCATCATCTCTAATTTAAATTTTACAGCGTGACCATCACTTTACAGTGAGGTACCTTAGTAATTTGTGCTTATGACAACAAGCTTTTCAAACAGACGTGTTCATCTACTCCATCTGATCGATCTTGTATTGGCTGTAAATGACTGCACAATAACCACAATGCGGAACTGTAGTGTCTATCGTGTTTCCATGAGTTCGGTTTCCTTGTGAAGCAGGTCAAAAGCATGAGCGCGAGATTAGTGCGCCATCTTGAGTGTGGCAGTTGCTGATACCATTAATTCGATATTAAAAACAACTTTAAGTTAAATGTTTCTATACCACATCATGTATATTTAACACTGACATTTGCCTAAATAAATAATCGACATTATTAATTGAATTTAATTAATCGAAATCTAAATAGGCAGCTACCAGGGGTTCGTGCGGTAGCTGTGTAGTCTTTGTTAACATTGGAATGACAGTGTGTTTTGTCTCACTTTCCTGCCTTTTTTCATAATGGCATGTTGTATTTCAGAACTCATTCCCACCATAAATGTCATACAAAGCATTTTTGATATATTAAGGTCAGTTCATTTTATTCAGTCAAAATATAGTATGTTCTTGCTGTGGGTGCAGCCTAACAACACATGGCTGATCCATGTTCATTGGCAACACTAAGACTATTAAGAAAAAATAACTGTAATGTAATTACTATCTGTCATTTAAACTTGATATCGCAACCATATACATAGTAAATAAAAGTTATAGAATATAAGAACATGTAGTGAAATAAATACAAAAAATATTGACAACAATACGAAAATCCTCTCTTTTATACACAATTACCCACTATAACATACAAAATCTACTGAAAAAAGCTACCTGCTTAGGTTATAGATAGAAGCTGGTGTAATTCTTTGCTGACACGAAATTCCCGGTGGCTTATAATTTTTGGCAATCCGGGAGAAAACGTGTCATTGAAGAAGATCACCTGTTAGATATTGAAGTGTCAACATGAACCACATTATACACACTAAATGAAGTACTCAAAGAAGTATTTCTCACACTAGAAATGGTCAGACTGTTGGATGTTGCGAAACAGAATGGAGACGGAGCCCACATCCAGCTGCTGTTCAAAGACACAGCTGCATTATGGGTTCCGTTACCACCCTACCCGCCTACATCATAAGCCCTTTCACCATTTAAAGCAATAACATTTAAACACTCAGGTTCACTTTCTATAATACATTTTGCTTCCCTACTTGGAGTGGCAAAATATGTTGGTCTATCCTCTTCAATTCCTATGTTAAAGTCTTGAAAAACCTGTTTTGTGTCTGCAGACAGAGAAAGGACAGAGACAGTGAGAGGAGCATGGCACAATGCGTACAAGGAGCTGATGTGGAGAGTTCTAAAAGCAAAGAGTTTTGGGAGAGGTGAAAGGAAAAGAAAATATCATAAGATGAATGTTGAGTAGAATGTCTTAATACATTCTACAGTAAATCTTGCATAGGCTTCGCTGTCTTCAAAGCAACTGGAAGAAATCCAGACAACGGTGAAAAAATAGACATACAAAAAGACAATGTGAGAGAGAGAGAGAGAGAACAGAAAGCCAATTCATGAATCATTTGAGGCACACAGATATACTTTCACTTATTAATTAGAATCACCTACTCTTCAGGTTCAGGGGGGATGGGTATCTTTGACCAGCAGAAGACACAAACAAACAGAAAGAAAACCAATAAAAGAATACTTTCATGGTAAAATCAAAACAAAAGAACCCAAGAATGGGTATTTTGAAATAGACTAAAACAAATCAGGATAGGGCAGAATGAGGTCAATAACAGACAATATAAAGAATTGAAACAAAGTGATAGGCAATGTAAAGTCTAAGACATGAATTCCTATTTCTGAAAATAAAGTTACCATATTATGCTGAGCTGAGTTGACTATCAGCTTGCTCCCTGTCCTGTCCCCATCCCGCGTCTCCAGTGTGTGTAAGTACAGCTCTATTTATGTGTATTCACTTCCTCCTAAATACACAAAATATTTCACTTTCACTTCTGCAGAGCAACTGACCCAAACTCCTCCTTCATTCCATCCCCTTTCTTTCCCTTTCTTTGTTACAGCAACATTTATTATATCTGTTTGCTTTAATACTGTACCTGTCATTTGCAACTGATCTATCTAGTTGATTAACACTAGAACTAAAAACTACAGGTGTGAAAGAAGTCAGAGATCTGAAGACAGAGATGTCAATGCTTTTAACATCACCAATACCACAATCCATAAACACATGTATATTTGATGTCACTGGAAATGAGCAAAAACCAAAGACTTAAGTATGTTGACAATCATTTTAAAGGATGCAGAGATGATAATTGCCGAGTAATGAACTGACAACTTGAATACTAATCATTTCTCATTAATACACCTAATGTGTATTAATGAGATGTATATAAAAAAGCTAATCATATACTAATAGTATTTTATTTAAACTCAATTTTATTTGCCTTCAAAGCTAATGATTTTACTAAGTCAAATGGTTTAAAGGTGAAATTACCTTCATCTAAATGACCTGTCACCCCAGTTTGCACCTTTGTTTCCTTCACCACTTTGATTGTAAAAGCAAAATTATATCTTTATTGGTAAAACTGAGCTTTTTTTTACTTTTAATACATATTGTGTCTGTTCTAAAAATGAGTGGTTGTTTAGATATTTACTAACTTCCTTAAAAGTTATGTTTAAGGTTTTTATAATATATTTTGGGTTAAATCTAAAAAAACAAAGATAGGGCACATGGAAATTAATTTCCTTAGGCAATAATCATGCAAACAAATAATTTTTTATGACCACAAATCAGTGAAGTTTTAACCCGCATCTTTTGTCCAGGTTTTAGTTTTACTCATATATTATTTCTGTCCACAAAAACAAATAAAACTTTCTTTTTTTTTAAACGAGTACTTGCTTTCACCCTTCATAGAACATTGTCAACTTAATTATGTAAACAAAAATGTAATTGTCATGTCATTTTAAATATATACAATTTCTTTCAACAATTAAATTGTTCGCATGCATATTGTTTAGCAACATTAGTGTCAAGGCAGTTCATGTCTCTAGTACAATTTATTCATTTGTCAAAGGTTTCTTTTCTGATTATTTTAATACTATTTATTTTAACACAAGATTTTCTTATGGTTTTACTATGGTTCTGTGATGTTGTTAAAACAGTTAATAGTTAGATAATGTTAGGAAAATAAAACAGGATTACATTTAATTCCACTTTGTCTGGTTCAGTGTGCTGGCTGATCTTAACACATGGTTATTTCCTTTGAATTTACTAAAACAAACAAGATCATACTTTTATATCTTGCTAGCGTTGCGTCAACCTCATTTATAAACTGTTTATGTCTCTGCATTCTTGCGCATACCTTTTCCTAATTGTGTTCTTATAACTTAAAGATCTAAATGCAATTTGAGGATTATTTTAAGCCCTGTCTTTAATTTTGTGGAAACAAATTTTAATTCATTATCATAAGTACCTTATAATTTTTGTTAATGCCTGAATTGATACGGTCATGTTAATATGTTAACTTGACCAGTGTGGAGAATGCAGATGTTAATGATTCATCTGAATCACATTGAGTGACATTTCTAAGTTAGTTAGATGAGATATAAGATCACCCTGTTAGTAGTCATTGCTGATTTGAGGGTTTGACAGGTGTGTAGAGCAGGTGTATGTCCACTGGGGCGTAGAGTGGTATCTGGAAAGTCCGGTGGATTTGGAGCTGTATATGATCCCCACCCCAGAGACCTCACCATCCTCTTCTCCAAAGAGGATCAGGGTTTTTCACAATTAAAATGTGAGGTAAGACAGGTAGTTTAAATAGCACAATGAAATACAACACTAGAGTGTTTTATCACTGGTTTTAATGTTATCGCTGCATTACAAATTCCCATCGACCTGGAGTTCTGTTAATTGTGTAAAAAAATAAGTTATTACCAATTTCTGTCAGTTTTCTTTCATTAAAGGAAGATTTTACAATGAACCGAAAGATCAAATCCTATACTGGCAACGGAAAACCAACCTGTCGCTAATTGACAAGCCTTTCTGCTCATCACATTTCTGCTCAAAAAGGAAACAACCTACTTGACCGAAGAACATTGCACTACCCAGCTAACAACCTTCATTAAACTTGGAGTCGCCCTTACCACCACACAGTTACTAGAGCATGAAAAAACAAGGCATAAGTTTATTTATCAAAAAACTGGAAAGCATTGGACAAATCTCACGGCTTACATATAGTGGTAACCCCTGGAAACTAAGCACATTTTAAAGTATGGCCCCAAACATCAACCACAACCCAAAGATAATAAAAGTGGGAGTACGGAAACATAATAGGCCTGTAGTTTGCAAATATACACAATAGACAGATGTACCTTACGTACATGTTTAATTGAATGGACAGTCACACAGCTTATCATTTTTATAGTATTTTTGAGAAGCTTTAACTGACAGTAGTAATCAGGAGAAGACAAACTGGAGAGAAGCAATAAGTGGAGACTGGTCTTGGTTCTTAGTGAAGATCTGTATGTATCTAATTATGTTTGTACCTAGGGTCGGGGTATTTCAAAAAATCTATTTGGGAAATGGTTCAAACAGGCAGACACTCAAAAGGTCACTAATTGAAAAACCTTGGAAACATTATTTAAACACTCAACAATAACATGCACATAGTATTTGAACCTGGGTGTTTTCCTATATCACAAATTACCATTCAAATGACCACAATGACAAATTGTGTGGGAAAATTGTTTTTTTTTAATTTGACTTATTCACCCATTTTCATGTCAGCATATGGGGACGATTCAGTAGGACATGGAAGGCATCTGATAACAACAAAACACTTGAGCGCAGTACTAACAAACAGACAGGCAAACAGACAGACATACAAACAACCAGGTTCTGCACTCCCTTACCATGGGTAAGGAACAACAGATAGGGAAGACCGATGGTTCTAGGTATAATCGATGTGTGTGTGTTGGCAAGTAGTGGTGAGTGCCTGAATATGCATTTGCTTGAGGAACAAGTCTGTAGCCCCATGCAGTTGAACTCTTCATTAGAACAGGCGCTTCTCATAACTAAGAGAGAGAAACAGATGAATGAATCACAAAAATCGAATCAACATGTTGCTTCAAACCAATAACCTGACAGTCACTATAAACAAGTTGAAGTGACGTTAGCTTTAAAAGGGGAACCATTTTAATTCTAGGGGCTTGCAGGTGGAACTGAGATATTCCCAAAACCCCCCTGCCAAGCATATCACATACTGTCACATTGGCCTCTGTGACAGCCCTGCCCTATAGGTTAACCAACAGTGGTTTGCAAAGTCCCACCAGTAAGTACCTGTGCAGGCCGTGGACTCCTCCCTCCATTTGGGCCGATGTAGTCCTCTTCTCAAATTTCAGATCCCCTGAATACATCATGGCTCTGCAGGGTGAAGGCAATCACTGTTACACAGAGCCCAAGCTCAAATGCGCAGCCTTCGTGGACATTGTGCTATTTGAGTACGCTCACGGTGACCAGATAGTCTGGCGTGTGTGCACATTTACCGGAGCTGGGTGAGACTCTTGGCTCCTATGTCTTGACAAGAGTGCTGAATTCCAGCCAGCAGGTAAGGAATAAACTTATGGATAGAACCCTTGTCCTGGACTGCCCCTGACACACCCTGGGCCACCTTGATTTTGTCACACTCACTGAGGAGAGGCAGAGACAGAGTTCATGGTCTGCAGACTGCCTGCATTGTGAACCCCAGGAAGAATAGCTGCTACTCAGATTAAAGCTAATTCAAATCTGAAATAAACATTAACGGTAAGCTTGTTTATTTGTTATATCATTAATTAGTTTCCTGCAGAGAACCAGAAAACAAGTGTTTTCCAACAGAGATAAGAAGACTCCCAGTTTGTGTTTAAGATTCTGGGAAAAACTGCCCCAAGTGTGTTAGTATTACCATGTACCTGAAGTATCTGGTCTGGGAGCCCAGGTTCTTGTCCATGGCGTCTACTGAACCCATGCCTCTGTATTTCTTCAGCCTGATGCCGTCGGAGAAGAAGTACTCCCCTGGAGCCTCGCTGGTGGCCGCCAGGAGAGAGCCCATCATCACTGGAAGGACAGGTGTTGACAGGTCATACCTTTCATGCTTTAAAAGGAGTGTGGGTGTGTTGGTGCATAGCATGTTAGCGTCAAATCAGTAGGCTAATGAGATGCAGGTCTTTTATAAAGCCCATTTAGCAGTGTAACATGGACTATTGAGGTACTTGTGTTTATGGGCGTGTATTGAGCCTGACACACACCTGTTGATGCTCCCAGTGCCAAGGCTTTGGAAATGTGCCCGACGTTTTGGATGCCCCCATCGGCGATGACTGGCACCCCGAATCGACGGGCGTACTCCGACACCTTGTAGACGGCGGTGGCCTGGGGTCGTCCGCATGCCAACACTGGGAGGACAGGGGAGGGAGAATGAGGGAGAGACGACCCTTCACGTGAAATCAGGACAGGGTATCAAGGGGCATCGGCAGCTTACTTTGGGTCAATGTACAGGTCAGCCTTTATCGTAACTAATCTGGTTCTGGTTGCAGATTGGCCAAAAAGGCACAATGCACTAGAACTGATTCTGTGGAAGCCCCACCCTCATTTTAGGGGCTACCAATCACAAGCTCTGTCTAATAGGCAGCTAACATCTAAAAGATGATTCATGCCAGACAAGTAAACCCGCAGGCATGATGGGGAATATCCGTTGAATCATGTATGGCCAGAGAAACAGATCCAGATTGGGTTCATTTAGCGGCTCAAGACGTGCAGACACAGGCACCCTCGCAGAGCATTCACACAAGTCTACCCTTGCATGCATTGGACGTGGGAATATCCAAGTTTATGAAGATAATACATCATGAGTAATATTTTACCGTTTTTATACTGTATTTTGTTCATTTGCTTTAGACAATGGGAATTTGGTTTACTAATTTTATAATGACAAAGAATTCATTAAATTAAATCATTAAACGGATTACCAATAATTGACAAGATGATGTTATATGAAAAAGATTGTGGCATTAAGTACAATAGGACTAATTCCGAAACATGAAAACTATTTAAGTAATAGACATACTATAACATTATACATAAATTGTGTTTTTGGGGTAAAAATCTATCCAGAAAATCCTTAGAAGGCAATTGAGTAAATACTGTATGTTTTCTATTCGAGAAGCAGTTTGCTTTTGCAGATTGTTTTCCTAAACACTAAATATGAATATTAGTCTGTGTGACATTTTCCTTAAATCCTGTAGGCAACCTGAAACCAACTCTTACAAAAAATCCACAATCTTCTGATCAATGATTACCTGGGACTGAAATTTGATATACTAAATAACAACCACAAAAACTTCTATATAAACTGATTCAATTGCAGAGCAGCATTACCGGAAAGGTTGAGGACATGTTTTACCTGTCTCAGTGAGAAACCATTAGGACCAAACACATTAGACAATTTCTGTTACGCGTGAATGGGGTATTAGATAACATACAATGTCCAGTTTATTAGGTACACCATACAATTTAAGAAGACATTGAGTCATGGGGGCTTACTCTAGAAAGCAGAATCCCAGGCATCGAGGAATTTGGTTACTTTTCGACTAAATGTTACAATAAGTGACCTAAGCGACGACAAACGCGGTATGACCATCGGTGCAAGGCTGGCCAGCCCAGTATCCCTCCAAGGTTTTTTTTATGCGCATAGGGCCGGCTCTGGGCATAAGCGGTCCGGCAAAGAGTAAGACAGAACATCCAGTCAGCGACAGTGCTTGCCACAACAGCTTGTTGATGAGAGAAGTTGATTTCTGAATGGCAAAAATCATGCAAGCTACGACATCTCAGAAGGCACTTGTTCTTTGTTATAGATCGTCTACAGGAGCAGATGCCCTGACTTAGTTCCACTCCTTTTAACTAAAAACAAGAAGAGGACTACTAAGGGTTGGAAAAACCCTGCCTTAGTTCCTGTTGTGTCATGGTGATAACCCTCACGTCTGGTGTTCTTATGGTTTTTTGAGTAGCAAGTAGAAATTGTTCTTTACAAAATCCACTTACAAAAATGTCTTCTAAAGGTTCCCCACAGTATCAAAGGAAAGAATATTTAAAGAAATGTTTCTTTTTAGAGTTTACAGACAAGTTGAAGCACCCCTCAGGTTCAGCTTGTTTTGGAGGAAAAATGAAGGGTCTGACTGACGTATTTACATTTAGGATTTAGTCATTTACCAGATGCTTTGTTAGACCGCCCATTGCATGCCTCTGCAATGCCTTTAAGGACGCATCTCAAATGCACTCTGAAACACACTTCATCATATGCAACACAACATACTCCACGTGTGGTACTAGTGACAAGGTCACGCATGTTGACGCGAGAGAGGTGTGACGTCACACAGTGACTGAAAGATTAGTGAACGACAAAAGGACAAGCATCCAAAACCCCAAAAACCCAATGCCAGCTTGACTACTTCTACATCTGCTGATGCAGAGCGGTTAACCAACCAATGCAGACAGGCTGTGAGGGGGGGGGGGGGGGGGGTAAAGGAGCCAATGGACAGAGCCCAGCACAGGCCAGGGGTGAATGGACTTACTGCAGTATCCTGTAACCGTAGTTGGGGTTTTGGGGCTGTGGAGCTTATTATCAGGTGGAACACTAAGAGATACTAGAAAGAAATATAGTAGAGGTGTGAAAACCCACACAGGACATGTCCACACCGTGTAACATGAGGGGAAGAGAAACACAGAGAGAAAGACAAATACAAAGAAGAGAGATGGAAAACATTGAGACCCCCAAATGCTCAAAATGACACTTATTTGGCGTATTTGACAATAAAAGACTTTCACCCCCAAACAGAACAATGACTATGAACAATGGGGAAAATAGCATGACAGACAGAAGGGAGGATGTGAATGAGAGACAGAAACAAAAGGGCAAAAATGACAAACAATTCGCAAGGTTTAACGAGATTTCTAAGACTTAACATCCACAGACGGTGTTTGCTATAGTTGGTTTTCAATGCATTGTTCTGAAATGGTAAACCGAGGTTGGAGGATGCTTACTGCTTTCAGCCGGCATTCTTATTGGGTTAAATGGCCTCTATTCGAACTTGGCAGCACTAATTTAATTCCACAAAACCAAATCTCTATTGCCGGTAAATCCCGAGGGGGACAGAATGTAGAAACAACCGTGTCAGAGATGACACCAACCTTCCTGCGTGATGCAGATGGAGCCACTGCCCATGCCCACACGCAGGCCGTCCGCCCCGGCATCGATCAGGTTCTTGGCCTGGGCTGCAGTTACCACTGTGGCAGACAGAGGGAGACAGAGACCGTCAACATCACAAAGGGAAATGGTGCAATCATTAAATGAGGGCAGTTCTGAGAATGCAGCATTTGTGTGTACGCGTTTCCAGTGCTCACCATTGCCTCCAATGACCTGAAGCTCTGGGTATTTCTCTTTCATGTACTTAATCATGTTGATTTGGAAGATTGAGTTTCCCTGTGACGAGTCCTGAAAGAACAAGAGCAACATTTTTTACATTTATACACACTCATTCATTCTTGAAGAAACACATTAGATAAGGTGAACTGTCAAAGTCTATCAGAACCCAAAATTAAAAGTTTTAAATTAGTACTGCTTAGCCTCAAACTACCACTTAGATTGTATTCATGGTCCAAGGTCATTCCTTGTATCCGAAAGTCTGTACATGCATCTCTCCAAACCCTAACTGGGAGGAGTGACAACTTTGTTGTTGTTTAAACCAATGACAACACTGGACAGAGTAGGTATATATAAGGAGAACCAACAGGAGATTTGGTGGCAGAACCAGTAACCCACCAGTACAATCACATCCACCCCACTCTGCACCAGCAGGTCCAGTCGGTACTTGTCGTCATTGTGCGTGCCAATGGCGGCCCCACACAGTAGCTGCTTGCGGGAGTCTTTAGAGGCGAGGGGGAAGTCTCGGTTCTTCTTCAGGTCGGTCCTGGAAATGATGGAGACCAAACAGCCCTCCTCGTTCACAATGGGCAGCTTACCTACAACGAGACGTGGAGCCATCCCAATGAGGCATGCTGATTGGACATATTGATATGGAATCTTCAATTTTACTGACATAAATGTAACCTAATTGAACAAATGACATTGAAATATTATTTATTTATCTACATTTCAACAGAAATGTATGTTCATATTGCAGAAATGTAGCAAGGTTAAGCACACCCCCAGCCCCATCAGTCTCTTACAGCAACTTGGAGGAATTCTTGCCAGCTCTTTACTTTACTGCTTCCCTGAGTTGTGTTCAAGGGCTTTCTTGCATGCACGGACGGTTTCAAGTCCCCCTACAGCATTTCGATAGAATTGAGATCTTAGCTTTGACCATTCCATAACCCAAGGTTTCTAATTTTTGAGGCCTTTGAGCTTTGCTTGTGTGTTTTAGATCATTGTCCAGTAGCATGACCCATGTTCAGTCCAGCTACAGTTTTTTTCACAGAATGCCTCACATTCACCCAAAAAATTGTTACAATATAGAATTTACAATTGACTCAATGATGGCAAATTTGCCCTTAGACTGCCAAAAATCATAATGCCTCTGGCATTGCCAATGGCACTATGTTCTAGAAGATTTGGTCTTTACTCAGTCGGGTCGATGTCTTTTGTTCCTGACCTTCCATGTATGCCAACTTCGCAGTTTTTTTTTTTTATATACCTTTCTTACTCCTCTGCAAAATCTCATTTGCCTTTTTCAGTGTCACTCCAGCTGGAGCTACGACAAGGTCCTCGCGCTTGGTCATTACCTGTATCGAGGAAACAAAGACACCGGGCAATTATTTTCAGACAGCAGTTAGCACTGTAAGAGAATACAAAGCCAAATTGATTTAAAAATACTCGCTTGAATTAAGGAGCCATATGTAAGATTTGAACTGTACTACTAACATAAATGACAAGACGGCAGCGGTAATGTTAAAAGAAGACGTTATTATGAATATGTTATTCTTTAAACATTAGAGGCAGGAATATACACAATTCCACTAAGACATACAACTAATATTCAAGCCTTTAAAGTAATTTCACACCTTTCAAAATAAGTATTTATAACCCACTCGTCAAAATCGTAATATCACAACATAACTCACCTTAGATGTTAGGGCCTGCTCTCCACCCATTACCAGCTGATAACCACATCTTACTATACGCTACTGTAAGAACCAGTAAGATCACAAATAATTTGACAAATAACTGACAACACTGTGGCTTTGACTGTAGTTTTGCCATGACTTGGGGAGAAAAGAACACATTTATAAAATGCCACCACAGGTGTGCCACTAATGTTTTCTTTATTTGACAGCATGACTAATTCTGCGCACTGCTGGGGTAATTTGGTATATTATAAACTTAAGGAATAATTACATTTGCGACAATTACAGCCTTGCAGAACTTTGACATTCAAGTTTTCAATTTGTTGAGCTTATCTGAAGTAATTTCATCCATGCGTCCTGAAGCACCTCCTCAAGCTGAATTGGCTTGCTGGGCACTTACGTACCACACGGTCAAGTTGCTCCCACAACAGCTTAATAAGGTTGAGTTGATCAATACCAGCTAACTGCTTCTACTCTAGATATGGGGCATTGTGCTGTTGTAGAAGGAAATTGGCTCCAATCAAGCGCCGTCCACACGTTATGGCTTGGCAAAATGGAGTGATAGCCTTCCTTATTTAACCCTGCAAAAATCTCCCACTTTACCACCACCAAAGAATCCCCAGACCATCACATTGCCTCCACCATGCTGATAATCGGCCTATGTATGCCTATGTAGATTTTACTCAACAAATGTGCCTTTTCCAGCTGCAATAGTCATTTACAACAATAACAATGTCTACACTGTATCTCTGATCAATTTTATATTATAAAATGTTTATTTATATTAAAAAACAATTGCTTTTCTTTTTAAAACAATGACATTTCTAAGTGACCCCAAAGTTTTGAATAGTAGTGTATGAAAAGTATTAGACAGTTTATTATTAGATAATCCGCCCCAAAAAAAATACATCAAGGTTTTTCTAGTGTTACACGTAATTTACCTCGCTGAGTGGCAGGATGTGCTCTTCCTCCTTCAGGAAGTCGATGTCCCGCGAGGAGATGATGCCGACAAGATGTCCGCCCATGTGGCCGTTGTCTGTGATGGGGATGCCGCAGAAGCCGTGGCGCGCCTTGGCCTGGAACACGTCTGCCACCCGGTCAGTTGGACTCATCACCACCGGGTCTGTGATGAAGCCCTGCTCATAACGCTGGAGAGATGGGAGCACAGAGGGATGATAGAAAAGAGGGAGAGTAGGGGTATCTATTAGGCTCTGGACATCTACAGGGTGTTTTAAAAGCACGCCAGAACGAGTAAGAGAGATAGGTTGAAGATAGACAAGAATTTTGAACAGAAGAACACTGCCCCCCCATCTAGCAGGAATTACAGTGAAACAGTTGCAACTAGGTTGACAAAGATGAACATTAGAGAGAACAGACAATTTACAGGTAACCCTACAGATGCACATGCATAATTTAACAGAAAGATATGAGATGAAGTGAAAAAGCAAAAACAGGAACTGATTACCTTGACCTTGCGGACCTCGTTGGCCTGGAACTCCGGAGTGCAGTTGTGGTGAATGAAGCCAATTCCTCCGGTCAGCTGAAAAAATTGCATTTTAACTTGATTTGTCTGTCTGTGTGAGATTATCGTAAATCCCCCAACATGAGTTGTAATGGATGTTGCCTGTAAGGATTAATAAAGAACAATTCATTTCAAGCCTTAGGAGAATTATTGGTCTTTGTGAAGACTGTCATGGACTCCAGTGTAGATGTTCCCTTTTGACGTTTGCTTCTAGGGTTTTACATGACGATCTCAGCTTACTATTTTAAGTGACAGTTATTTGCAGCTGTTGTAATCACTTCAACATGCATTGTCAGCAAGTACTGGTAGTATTCCTGATACTTGTGTTTACAAATGGTGTTTTATAGAATGATGGGTTTGGGATTTGTATTCTCATCATTCATGTGATGAGTTTGACAGCAAAGTAAGTTTTTATTCCTTGTTGCTTATTTGTTAGCTGGGTGCCAACAAGCGAGGAGTAGGTTAGCCTTAAGTGTATCCATCTTAGTTTGAGTAGTTTTAACAACAGAACCTTTCTACATTGATTACATGAGGGGGAGGGGGGATCAGAGACTACTTTTAAATAAAATCTTCTGTTATGACACCATGCCAGAGTAAGTGTGTTGAGGTTACAGCAGACTTACTGCCATTGCAATGGCCAGTGCTGACTCAGTGACAGTGTCCATGGGGGTGGACACAAAAGGCGTTTTCATGGTGATCTTCTTTGTCAGGGCTGAAGTCAAATCCTGCAGAGGACACGGGCGAGTTACTACAAGTTACTTAATGTAACAAACACTTTTAAAGTAAAAAGTTTTAAGACCGTTCACGGCAAGCTTAGTTAACAAGGCTCGGTTTGTCCACTAGATCACAATAGAAAATACTATCTGAAATAAATTCATAGGACATATTTCACTAGGCAACAAACAGCAGTTGAACTTATTCGGTATGAAACACATTTTAGATTTACATTGCAAAATGTCCTCCTTGTCTGGGTTCTCTCCTACACTACTAACAGAACCTAGACATGGAGGATAATAGCGAAGCGCTATTCTCTTGATTAATAACAAGGGTTCCACTCACCACCTGTTCTGATGTAAAGTCAATGTATCCTGGGAGAATCAGGAAGTCACTGTGAGAGAAAGAGATTAATAAGCCGACATTTACACCTAAACTTTCAGACCAATATGATGTCTGTCTAAAAACATATATAATTAGATATGCCTACTGTGTCAGTTACAAAACTTTTTGAGAAAAATGGAGTAAGGTGGAAATTTCAGTACTCCAAAATATGAGCTAAGGAAGATATTCAAAATGTCACAAGACTAAGCGATATCTCAAGGGACCAACTGTGAACATGGGATAATTTTCTGAGAAGTTTTATGTTGTGTAACACAACGTGTGTATGCATTTGATAAGAGTGGGTGTATTCATTCCAACTAAAACCCTTTTAGTTGCAGAATGTTCTATTAAAGTTTGCTCTGCGAATTCAAGTTAGTCTCTCCCTATGTCGTCTAACAGAACCCGACTTGAATATGAGACATGAATATAAGATCTGAATATGTTTCACAAAGACAAAATGTTTTACAACTATAATCTTTGCAAGCATTCCTGCTAGTTGCTTTGGATAGCCCACTAGTGGTGATTTGAAAAAACAATGTACATTGTCAAAAACTATCACTGAAGGAATGTCATGCCTGGTATACCCTAATGTAACTGCTTCATTATGTAAAAGATTGGTTAAGTCTGATAGCAGGCCGAGAAACGTTAGAAATAAGTCTCTTTAAGGCAATAAGGCAATGTTATTACAAGAACGCCTAAATGACATACTAGCACAGCGGACAATGTCTTGTCATGCCTATTCATACACAGGTTTAGCAAACTCATTCCTTTCAAATCAGTACCCAAAAGTAAAATGACCCAAGTTGACGTTAGTTAAAAGTAAGTTGCGCCCGAAAACTTGAGTCGACCCTAATCATAAACAACAACATATTTTCAAGAATGAATATCATATTGCCTACTACGTTTTGGTTACTATTTTCTTACAACAGTTACCTAACTCAAGGACACATGCTGCGGTGGATTTAAACTGGCTGCCATATAACTGTCAAATTCCATTAAATACTTGTATGTAAGGCCGTCTCCGCAGTTGAAGAGTTGCAGCCCACTGAGTCCGTCGTCGGGCACGTAACCAGTCTGTCCACTGATCAAGTAGTCCGCCATGATGCACACTGTTAGTGTTTTATAAGAAGTCGTTGGTACAAAACAGACAGCTAAAAGACCGAGAACTTTCTTCGATTCTTTGGATTTTCCCCAGGTTCTGTCGGCGAACTGTCACAGTACACTGGTGAGGTGCTGTTGGAGAATAGTACGTTCTGTCTCCTGTGTCACTTATTCAAGTCAAGAAGACCCTCTGGCATGAAAATATTGCCATGAAATGCTTCACGAAAGAAGAAATTGTACCAAACTGCCCAGTTTATCCTCCGGCCTTTGATCTGGTCACACACGTGTTTCTCTGACAGACACCTTAGCGTCGTGAACCACATTAGCCATAGCGACATTAGAGAAATAGGACGTTGGACTTCATAATAAAAGTCACCAATTGAAACTGATCTAAACATTAAAACAGCAGTTCTCTCATATTAAGTGACGTTGAACATGGTTTGTAATCTCGGACAGAATTTTTCATAAAAATAATATATATATATGTATACTACAATAAACAAAGAAAAACTTTCGTCGGTGTAGCTTAGTAGAGCACCAGGTTTATAGGTTTAATTCCCAGTTGGAGCAAGTGCCATAAGAAATCCACTCAATGCTGTAAATCGTTCGAAACGAGTTACTTTAATAATGTTCATGACCTGTTATGGGCCCAATATGCTCATAATAAAAAAAATGTGGGAATAATATATTGGCATTTTGTAGAAGAGTTGCATACAAGTTCTACATTTTTGGTACTGTCCCTCCATAAGAATCAATCCCATTACATGCATTATGCTCTAGCAGCTGGGTTGCATCAGACAGTGTGCAATGAAAAAAATAGAAAGTTAATTCGACAGCAATCCATGCTTTCCTTAAGTTCCCTATCTAGCATCCATATTATACATGAAGTACTTCATCTGATAGAGAATACAAACAAATTAATTCAAAATTGTGCATGATAAATACTGGGGGAAAATATATTGGGCACTGGGATTTAAATGATACTTCTTTCCACAAAGTGTATTTCAGAAAGATTAAGAATTCATGAACTGAATTTTAGCCCCTAAAGAACATTATAGTTTACACAAATAATTGGGTATCTGCTTATTATATGTGTGAACCATCCCTAAATCTAGTGGTGTTTTAAGTTTCTTAATGAAACAAGCTATTACATTAAAATTATGTAACGACATTCCAACTCCGTTAAGAATGATCGACTACATATATGGAATCATTCTTTACGTTACGCCTTTTGACTAGCTTTAAAAGCGCTACTTTTATTTTGATTGCGAAAAGTCGAATTAATACATTTTCCGAACATCCAACCCGCCTTCCGTGGTGTATATATTTAACTCACCGCTCTAATCGGCGTCATTTCCGGAACCGGTTTTTGATGTTTCAAAATTCTTGCAGTTGTTCATATGTACGCAAGATGGCGCGTTTAATTATGTTTTCCAGTAAGTTCCCCTAAAGTCCATGGACCTCCCACAAGTAATGTAGCACACTTAAAAGGGTAGAGGGCATTAGACCAGTTATTAATACATCTAGAACACGATACTGCCTATATTTGGAACTAGCATATTGACCTGAATAAGCAACGACTATGCTGCAGCTCCATATATTTTTTAATTTTAAAAGGACCAATGCATGTATTGCGGAGCCTAAAATTTGTGTGAAGGTCAGCTTAATATTAAAGTTTATCTGAAATGTGGATAATTGGATCAGTGTCTGGGCAGCATGAGACCTAAAAGTTAAGTGCTCTCTTTTCTGTTTTAAGGTACATCATTAAAAAAGGTCAGAGTCAAAGATCCGGGTAAACACATTCTCAATCATTTCAAAGCCAAGGTTGTTTTCATTCCACTTTAGTCCAGCTGAATAAAATGGGGTAGTACTTTAGTCCAAAAAAATGTTTGAATAAACATATTGCAACTTCAACTTTGAATGAATACACCAGTCGCCTAGCCAGTGTGGTCTTCTAAGCATGGCAGCATATGAGCGCACGCAGGTGGGTAATAATAAATTCACAAGAAACAACATCTGGTTTAAAAACTCTCAGTAACTCTATTTCTGTATTAATGTACAACCGTTGAAAATTACAGCATTTGTTTTTCTTATTTTTTTTTCTTTTTTTATGATCTAGCTATCAACAGCCATGTTCCAGAAAAAAGGTGAAGAATGTGAGACCAAAAGAAGAGAAGGACTGGGATCATATAGGTGGAGGCAAATTAACAATTCATGTTTTGTTCTTTGTTGCGGAGTGTTTAAGCATGTTTGTGTGTAAATGGTGTGTGTGATCACGTGCATGCTTTCTAATTTCATAGTGTAGTGTGTATGAATGTGGCATTCCGGACAACCAATCTTTGGGGGTGGGGGGCATTGAGACCCTGTAGAAGAACGAGAGCGCTTAATGAGGGATAGGGTGGAGAAAGGGTGAGTGATCTGTAGACACGGGAAGGAGCGTGTAAGAGGGAAAGGGAAAGCTGCTGGTGCTTTGGGGCAGGATGAAGACTTCAGGTGTCGTGGAAATCCTTCAGCAGCGTGCGTCTCCTCTGCTCGGCAATGTGCATCTGATTCTCTAGATCCTGAGAGAAACAGAGTGTTGTAAATTAGTACCATTCGTAACACACAGCCTATAATAAACCCATTCACTGCCTATGGTAGTACAACCCTTTTGGGGGTCTATTCATGTTTAACCAAGTGAGCCACTATACCCAAACTCTGCTGTACGCTCAGCCAATGAATATTTTCATCTGAAATTCACAATGTGTATTAATAAAATAATCTAGTATAAACCAGGAAGTTCAAACCCTGAATGATTGGCTTATGCCATGGGATATGAAGCATTACTTAAAAACGGAACATTTTGTTTGTAGTTGGTAACCAGTATCTAATAGAAATAAGGCACCCCTGGGGTATGTGGTATAATATACTACAGCAAAGGGTTTCATCCAGGGCACATCATGTTGAGTCTTGTTATAAAGCAAGCATTTCTTAAATTTTTATAAGGTATGGTGATATAAGACTCAATGTCTTCTTTCCTTTAACAATGATGGAGCCCAATTTGCTCTTGTGAATTTTAAATGCTTCTGCATTCAGGTTAAGAACCTTCCCCAGATCTACGTCTCAACACATGTCTATTGTGGTGGTCTACAGAGGGCCTTATTTTATTGTTTGTTGGACCTTATATAGGCAGGTGTGTGCCTTCCTAAATCATGACCGATCTATTCATTTTGCCGTAGTTGGACTACAAGTTTGAAAGACATCAAGAATGATCAAAGGACACAGTATGCATTCAAGCTTAATTTGGAGCAATAGACCAGCAATTACCAGTAGATACTGTTGTTATTTATATTTTAGTTGGTCTTCCCATCTCATGTTTTTACTGTGCCACGTTGCAAATGCAGCCCTAACTTACACTTCACTATTAATGTACTCCATTACACAGCATTTGACAAACACTTGTATCAATTCCCCATTGGCACTCCCCTGGTCCTTACCCCTCAGTCTTTGGCACTCAGCTCCCCAATCCCCCCACATTCTCCCCTGGTCCTTACCCCTCAGTCTTTGGCACTCAGCTCCCCAATCCCCCCACATTCTCCCCTGGTCCTTACCCCTCAGTCATTGGCACTCAGCTCCCCAATCCCCCCACATTCTCCCCTGGTCCTTACCCCTCAGTCATTGGCACTCAGCTCCCCAATCCCCCCCTGGTCCTTACCCCTCTGTCATTGGCACTCAGCTCCCCCTCACTCCCCCTCTCATAGCTGTCTGCTCTCTCGACTTTCCAGGACAGGTTCTCGATCTCCGCCTCCAGCTGAGCCTGTTGGTACTCAAACTAAACAGGCCAGAAAAACAAATGAATTACAGAAATGTTACTTACAACATAACCTATCATTCGTAGCAACTAGCTGCTCCCTGCATGATCTTATTAATTCAATTTAATCTTTGTAGAAAAGCACATGGTTTCATGTGATTCTATACATTTTGCTGTGGATCTTCCAACCTGTACTGTAGTTTGAGCACCCTAAACGCATTACTGTGGTTGCATTCAGTACTTCAAACATGATTGACTATATCCTAATGTGTTCCAAAGACCTGACCCATAACATCATTAATTTTAATATTGTGGGCAGTTCTAAAACTATTATCCGATAATTTATTTATAATGCGTTTATTTCATATTAGGGCATGGCAAACATGTTAATAATGTAGAAACTTTTGGTGAAAATGTATATCCAAGCCTTTGGGGGCACAAAGGGATTAAATAGCATTTTCAAGATATGAACAATCAAATCCCCATGAAATGTGAAAAACCTAAGAAAAATAAAGTATTCAAAATGTATAAACAATGACGGCACTAATATTAACTGACCGAAAAAACACAAAAATGCGCTCACCAGTTTTTTGCGAGGACCGGACTCCATGTAATAGGCGTAGGGGTAAGTATACTGCAGTGTGTAGCGACACTGTGACAAACAGATAAAAGATTAGCACAACTTGTCAGTGGGTTGAGGACAGATTAGTGCATTAGGTCAAATAAGGCCCCCACCCCAAACAGTGACCTTGAAATATTGAAATAATATCCACCTAAATAGTTAGTATTATTATGCTCAGACCGGTACAGAAATCCGATGTGTGAGACGCCCTACAGATTAGTGATGTTGTACAGGGGCTGGGTGGCAGGCCCAACGGGCCGCGGTACCTTGGCCAGCAGCTTGGCAGCGTTCTGCATGTACTGCCAGTCTATCCAGGTGCCAAGGTTATTCATCACCCGTTCCTGGATCTTCTCCTGGATCCGCTGGTACGTCTGAGCCTCCAGCTGCAGGCTCTTATTGTGATTCTCCCACTACAGACAAACCCACAGTCGGTCTGCATTAGACAAACTAATTAAATCACACCTTCAAAGAGGATGTCCTGTGGGATTGAGGATTGGCTGCGGTTACTTGTAAGATTCACTAATCGTTTACCAAGCATTTGAGACTAAGAACAGTTACAATAGACTGGGCCAAGGGATGGTGTAGCATAGACACAAACCAGATTTTCCCTGGCAGAAAAACTATTTCAGAGAAATTAAAAGAGCTGTTTTCAGGGGGAAATCAATTATGATTCCAAACATGTTGAAAAAACGATTTGGCTTGATGACAAATAATTTGAAGTACAAAGGGCGGTCTCGTTTCACTCGTTTTCGTGCGTCCTCCCTCTCAACCAACACCTATAAACTTTTTCAAAGGAGATAAACGGGGCAGGTGATGAGAAAGATCAAACTACCCAAGACATAAGGAGGCTCGAAAAACAAGTCTGTAGTGACTGTAAAGCACAAAATGTGAATAAGATACCATTAGTTTAATAAAAAATACTGCAGAAACCACTTCTATGGCATTCGGTGACCAAAAAACAGGAATTACACTTGAATGCCCACAATGGTTATTAACATATTTAATCATTTGACAGAGCCTTGTATGTGTTCTAAACATGGCTCTTGTTGACATTACACTGATACCAGCATGTTATGCCTAGAACCGGTATTCATCTCACCCTCTCAAAGTAGAAGAGGTATTTCTTGAGTGCCTCTCTGGCCTGTGCCTGCTGGCTCTGGTTGACGATGTCTGGGTTCTCCTTGTAGCGACTGCACTCATAGTACTCACTCCCATGGGTCTTCCAATCACCCAGACACATCCAACAGAAGTCTACAGACACAGTAATTTGACAATCATTCAAAATAATACAACTGATTCAAAACGAGAGCATATTAAAAAAGAACAGAACATAGTTTGGTGTAAAGCTATGAAAAGCAATACATTTGGATACATACCGTGTTTGCACTTGGAGCATTGCTGAAACAGAAAAAAACAAAACTTCAGAAAATGCACAAAATACAACCAGACATTCCTCCAAAAGATCCAGATAATTATAGATCAGTGCAAATGCCACATAGCAATACCAACTTTGAAATAATGATTTCTCACCATATGATTGCAGCCTCCATTCTTCTCAATGCAAATATTGCACTTAGGACACTGGAAAACATGAATTAACATTATGCAAAAATGCAACAGAGAACACAGGAAAACCACATCAAAGTGCATTTTAGTGTGTGCGAGTGGCCCATCTTACATCTTTAGTGTGTGCACTGATGTAGTTGGCGGTCTCTGAATCGTCTGCACATTTGGTCAGCCACCTCCGGATGGTTGGACAGTCGGTTGGGGCATGGTACATGGCGCGGCATTTGAAACTGAGGGCAAATATTTGTTAATCATTTCCCTGCTATGGAGAAAACGTGACACTAAACCAATGGCAGAAGCACAAAAGCAGAAAAGTGAAATTTGGCCCATGTTCATCGGGAACAGAGAGGTGTTGGTGCGGTCCTTGAGGGTCTCACCAGAAAACTTCATTGCAGCGAATGCACTGCACCCTGCGGGCCCGGGGCTCCTGCACTTGGATGACAATAGGGCAGTCTGCCCCTGGACACAGCTGCAGCTGGAAGTGGCTCTGAAGGAATGACAGATACGGTGTGAGGTTTAATCGATCTGCCTGGTTAGCGAACCTGCCATATCATAAACGTTTTTAAAAGAATAGATTGACTGGGTTTTAGTAACAGCAAGCGGGCTCCCTGTAAGGTGGTGCCCAATAACAGCTAAATGGTAATTCAGGCTTGCAGTGTGACACAGCTGAACGACTTGTTGCAACACATCTCAGAGGGAGCATATCATGATCTTCTGGATGGTCACAGCTAATATTCAACACCAAAAACATATGGAAAAACATTGAGCTGCTGTGGCCGAAAGATAACTAGATTAAATCCCAGAGCCGACAATGAGTAAAAAGCTGGGCATTCAATTGAGCAAGACAGTGTTGGGTGATAAACAAAATGAACTCACATTCCTTTTTGGGCAGGGGTTTACATTATTGGCAACATAACTAACTGTCACTACCCTGCTTGGTGAAAGCACAAGCAAAAAATAAAAATAAAATGAAATCGATCCACCAATCACATCTTTCCCATCTAAAGCTTTGTTCAGAGTTCACACTGGCAGTTTAAAGTGACGTAATCAAATCCATTTTTGCCCCACATTCCAATCAGATTTTTTTCTGGCAGGCTGAACAAGCAAATAACCGGTTGAAAATGCAAAAGTCATGCCACATTCATGTGGTATCAGATCCAAATATGAATTCTGGTTATGAGACAATATGAATATGATGTTATTATAAACATAATGCAATTACTGAAGTTAAAAAATGAAACATTTGTTGAACTACTTGTTTTGCGGTGATTTTTACCCCTCGTTGCTTAACCATTAGAAATGTTCTTCTTATCATTGGGAAGTAGTGAATAAGAAGTAACGCAATTATATACCAGGACGCAAAATACAAATAATACATTTTAGTGGGGGCAAACCTGCCACACGTCGCCTTGTTTACAAAGAGTTATATTCATCACTAAAGCACCAGTTATCTCAGACCGCACTGTCCCACTTTCACAGAACTCAAGAGAGTCAATATGAATAAAACGTAACTAATGCTTCTACACCATTAAAAGAACAATAAGGTGCACAGTGTACGTAAGCTATGCCGGGACAGACAAACGGGTAAACCGGGACAGACAAACGGAGAGAAACGGGTAAACCAGGACAGACCAATAGAGAGACTGTTAGGCCGGAACAGCCGAAAAGAAACAGACAGCTATGACGAGACAGACCAAGAGAGAGACAGTTAGGCAGGAACCGCCGAATAAAAACAGACAGCTATGACGGGACAGACCA